>CM026392.1:57666123-57734432 GCA_014843695.1 Archivesica marissinica
CTCCCTTCTTTATCTTCCAATAATGTGTGGCGTCCGTGGTCCAGTGGTAGAGCGTCGGATTTGGAATCGAACGGTCCCGGGTTCGATACTCGGTCAGGCCACGTATGTAGTGTCATTGAGCAAGGCACCTCACACACATTGCTTAGTACTGGTTAATCGGCTAAGCCTGCCCAGGAAACCTAAGTCCCTGCGAGGGGTTTGACATTAAAGGAACATACATACAACATTTGTCTGACAACTGTACCAACTGATGCAACCCAAGTCTATGTTCCACCCTTCTTCATCTTCCAATAATGTACAATGGCCCACTCTGGAGCATTGTCGTACATGGTGACATTGAAAGGTGCGAACAGAAAATGTACAGTACACAGGCCCGTAGGCAGGGGGAATGATGGGTGCATACGCACCCCATTTTTCTGCCGAGGTTCGCTCGATCAGAACGTAAATGTTAAAATATTCAAATGTTCTCACTTCTAGGTGAGATATATTCCATATTCACTCAAAACAAACAAATTTTCTTTTTATTTTATGCTAATTGGTGAAAAACAAACACAAAATGAAGAAATTAAAATAGCTGGCCGCCGTGTTTTTGCACGGATGAATACATTGACGACTATACGTCGTGAGTCGATACACAAATCTGCCGCCATCTTGAATTTAAAGTTGAATCGAGGAAAAATACATGAAAACATTTATTGGATTTTTTGTTACAATTTGCAGTGACAAAATTCGAGACATTGTCAGTTGTATTTCGGTTTTGATTTGTTTCATAACAAAAACAATAATACAGGTAAATAGTGTCATTGAAGCCAGGTAAACGGTGAAAATTAAATGACATGTGTGACACGGTGCAAGTTTGTGATAATAAAAAAAGTTATCCGGCAAAATACAGTGAGTGATATGGATTATATCTCACTGATAGAACACTATTTCATCAATAAGCATAAAATAATTTTATAAATGTTTCTTGTTTTAGAATGGCAGAAATCCTTGAAAGCATAGAAGATTGGCAGGCAGGAAGGAGTATCATTGAGTGTAACAAGTTTATGCTGCAGAATGAAATCAACTGTGACGTGACATTTCTTCTGGGACAGAAGAAAGAGTCGATTCGAGCCCATAAATACATGCTGGTTAGTCGAAGTTCCGTGTTCCAGTCAATCTTCTGCGGTTCCATTGCCGGTGATAACAATGACACGATACCCGTGTCCGATATAGCTGCTGAAACGTTCAGAGCATTGTTGTTGTGAGTATTTCGCAGCTTTTTTTGCTAAGAAGGCAATTATTTTAATGCATTTTCTAGGAAAATATGTCACCAATAGATTAACACTTTTCCTAGTCTCTTGATGCCATTACCAATACGACATACATTGATGATGTAGCAGCCAAATTAATGTTCATAATAAAGGCTAGTAATATCTATGGAGGTGGGATAGATATAGCCACTACTTATCCACTGCATGATAGCTAAATGGCTGTCGTTTGTATGGAGATATAATAGTATATTAACCTAAATCTCATGTAGTACCAGTAATATCTATGGAGGTGGGATAGATATGGCGACTACTTATCCACTGCATGATAGCTAAATGGCTGTCGTTTGTATGGAGATATAATAGTATATTAACCTAAATCTCTATGTAGTCCCAGTAATATCTATGGAGGTGGGATAGATATGGCCACTACTTATCCACGGCATGATAGCTAAATGGCTGTCGTTTGTATGGAGATATAATAGTATATTAACTAAAATCTCTATGTAGTCCCAGTAATATCTATGGAGGTGGGATAGATATGGCAACTACTTATCCACTGCATGATAGCTAAATGGCTGTCGTTTGTATGGAGATATAATAGTATATTAACCTAAATCTCTATGTAGTCCCAGTAATATCTATGGAGGTGGGATAGATATGGCAACTACTTATCCACTGCATGATAGCTAAATGGCTGTCGTTTGTATGGAGATATAATAGTATATTAACTTAAATCTCTATGTAGTCCCAGTAATATCTATGGAGGTGGGATAGATATGGCAACTACTTATCCACTGCATGATAGCTAAATGGCTGTCGTTTGTATGGAGATATAATAGTATATTAACTAAAATCTCTATGTAGTCCCAGTAATATCTATGGAGGTGGGATAGATATGGCAACTACTTATCCACTGCATGATGGCTAAATGGCTGTCGTTTGTATGGAGATATAATAGTATATTAACCTAAATCTCATGTAGTACCAGTAATATATATGAAGGTGGGATAGCTGTTGTTTGTATGGAGATATAATAGTATATTAACCTAAATCTCATGTAGTACCAGTAATATATATGAAGGTGGGATAGCTGTTGTTTGTATGGAGATATAATAGTATATTAACCTAAATCTCATGTAGTACCAGTAATATATATGAAGGTGGGATAGCTGTCGTTTGTATGGAGATATAATAGTATATTAACCTAAATCTCATGTAGTACCAGTAATATATATGAAGGTGGGATAGCTGTGTTTGTATGGAGATATAATAGTATATTAACCTAAATCTCATGTAGTACCAGTAATATATATGAAGGTGGGATAGCTGTCGTTTGTATGGAGAATAATAGTTATTAACCTAATCTCGTTGTACCATTAATATTATGAGGTGGATGCTGTCGTTGTATGGAGATATAATAGTATATTAACCTAAATCTCATGTAGTACCAGTAATATATATGAAGGGGGGATAGCTGTTGTTTGTATGGAGATATAATAGTATATTAACCTAAATCTCATGTTGTACCAGTAATATTATGAAGGTGGGATAGCTGTTGTTTGTATGGAGATATAATAGTATATTAACCTAAATCTCATGTAGTACCAGTAATATATATGAAGGTGGTAAGCTGTTTTTGTATGGAGATATATAGTAATTAACTAATCTATGTATCCTGTAATATATATGAAGGTGGGATAGCTGTCGTTTGTATGGAGATATAATAGTATATTAACCTAAATCTCATGTAGTACCAGTAATATATATGAAGGTGGGATAGCTGTTGTTTGTATGGAGATATAATAGTATATTAACCTAAATCTCATGTTGTACCAGTAATATATATGAAGGTGGGATAGCTGTCGTTTGTATGGAGATATAATAGTATATTAACCTAAATCTCATGTAGTACCAGTAATATATATGAAGGTGGTATAGCTGTTGTTTGTATGGAGATATAATAGTATATTAACCTAAATCTCATGTAGTACCAGTAATATATATGAAGGTGGGATAGCTGTCGTTTGTATGGAGATATAATAGTATATTAACCTAAATCTCATGTAGTACCAGTAATATATATGAAGGTGGGATAGCTGTTGTTTGTATGGAGATATAATAGTATATTAACCTAAATCTCATGTTGTACCAGTAATATATATGAAGGTGGGATAGCTGTCGTTTGTATGGAGATATAATAGTATATTAACCTAAATCTCATGTAGTACCAGTAATATATATGAAGGTGGTATAGCTGTTGTTTGTATGGAGATATAATAGTATATTAACCTAAATCTCATGTAGTACCAGTAATATATATGAAGGTGGGATAGCTGTCGTTTGTATGGAGATATAATAGTATATTAACCTAAATCTCTATGTAGTCCTGTATATATATGAAGGTGGGATAGCTGTTGTTTGTATGGAGATATAATAGTATATTAACCTAAATCTCATGTAGTACCAGTAATATATATGAAGGTGGGATAGCTGTCGTTTGTATGGAGATATAATAGTATATTAACCTAAATCTCATGTAGTACCAGTAATATATATGAAGGTGGGATAGCTGTCGTTTGTATGGAGATATAATAGTATATTAACCTAAATCTCTATGTAGTCCCTGTAATATATATGAAGGTGGGATAGCTGTTGTTTGTATGGAGATATAATAGTATATTAACCTAAATCTCATGTAGTACCAGTAATATATATGAAGGTGGGATAGCTGTCGTTTGTATGGAGATATAATAGTATATTAACCGAAATCTCATGTAGTACCAGTAATATATATGAAGGTGGGATAGCTGTTGTTTGTATGGAGATATAATAGTATATTAACCTAAATCTCATGTAGTACCAGTAATATATATGAAGGTGGGATAGCTGTCGTTTGTATGGAGATATAATAGTATATTAACCTAAATCTCATGTAGTACCAGTAATATATATGAAGGTGGGATAGCTGTTGTTTGTATGGAGATATAATAGTATATTAACCTAAATCTCATGTAGCACCAGTAATATATATGAAGGTGGGATAGCTGTCGTTTGTATGGAGATATAATAGTATATTAACCTAAATCTCTATGTAGTCCCTGTAATATATGAAGGTGGGATAGCTGTTGTTTGTATGGAGATATAATAGTATATTAACCTAAATCTCATGTAGTACCAGTAATATATATGAAGGTGGGATAGCTGTCGTTTGTATGGAGATATAATAGTATATTAACCTAAATCTCATGTAGTACCAGTAATATATATGAAGGTGGGATAACTGTTGTTTGTATGGAGATATAATAGTATATTAACCTAAATCTCTATGTAGTCCCTGTAATATATATGAAGGTGGGATAGCTGTTGTTTGTATGGAGATATAATAGTATATTAACCTAAATCTCATGTAGTACCAGTAATATATATGAAGGTGGGATAGCTGTCGTTTGTATGGAGATATAATAGTATATTAACCTAAATCTCATGTAGTACCAGTAATATATATGAAGGTGGGATAGCTGTTGTTTGTATGGAGATATAATAGTATATTAACCTAAATCTCATGTAGTACCAGTAATATATATGAAGGTGGGATAGCTGTCGTTTGTATGGAGATATAATAGTATATTAACCTAAATCTCTATGTAGTACCTGTAATATATATGAAGGTGGGATAGCTGTTGTTTGTATGGAGATATAATAGTATATTAACCTAAATCTCATGTAGTACCAGTAATATATATGAAGGTGGGATAGCTGTCGTTTGTATGGAGATATAATAGTATATTAACCTAAATCTCATGTAGTACCAGTAATATATATGAAGGTGGGATAGCTGTTGTTTGTATGGAGATATAATAGTATATTAACCTAAATCTCTATGTAGTCCCTGTAATATATATGAAGGTGGGATAGCTGTTGTTTGTATGGAGATATAATAGTATATTAACCTAAATCTCATGTAGTACCAGTAATATATATGAAGGTGGGATAGCTGTCGTTTGTATGGAGATATAATAGTATATTAACTAAAATCTCATGTAGTACCAGTAATATATATGAAGGTGGGATAGCTGTCGTTTGTATGGAGATATAATAGTATATTAACCTAAATCTCTATGTAGTCCCTGTAATATATATGAAGGTGGGATAGCTGTCGTTTGTATGGAGATATAATAGTATATTAACCTAAATCTCTATGTAGTCCCTGTAATATATATGAAGGTGGGATAGCTGTTGTTTGTATGGAGATATAATAGTATATTAACCTAAATCTCTATGTAGTCCCTGTAATATATATGAAGGTGGGATAGCTGTCATTGTATGGAGATATAATAGTATATTAACAAAAATCTCTATGTAGTCCCTGTAATATATATGAAGGTGGGATAGCTGTCGTTTGTATGGAGATATAATAGTATATTAACCTAAATCTCTATGTAGTCCCTGTAATATATATGAAGGTGGGATAGCTGTCGTTTGTATGGAGATATAATAGTATATTAACATAAATCTCTATGTAGTCCCTGTAATATATATGAAGGTGGGATAGCTGTCGTTTGTATGGAGATATAATAGTATATTAACCTAAATCTCTATGTAGTCCCTGTAATATATATGAAGGTGGGATGGCTGTCGTTTGTATGGAGATATAATAGTATATTAACCTAAATCTCTATGTAGTCCCTGTAATATATATGAAGGTTGGATGGCTGTCGTTTGTATGGAGATATAATAGTATATTAACTAAAATCTCTATGTAGTCCCTGTAATATATATGAAGGTGGGATAGCTGTCGTTTGTATGGAGATATAATAGTATATTAACCTAAATCTCTATGTAGTCCCTGTAATATATATGAAGGTGGGATAGCTATCGTTTGTATGGAGATATAATAGTATATTAACCTAAATCTCTATGTAGTCCCTGTAATATATATGAAGGTGGGATAGCTGTCGTTTGTATGGAGATATAATAGTATATTAACTAAAATCTCTATGAAGGAAAGGGTTAATTGATAATACTGTAAGTCAAAATATTTTTATACATTTTCTGGGAAATATGTGAACAATAACTTGATTGAAAACATAATACATATAATCTTTGTTTATTGATGGGTTTGAATAAACAAGTCAACAATATGCAGGTAGGATTTGGCAATAGGAAGGTGTGAGATTACTAGGGGGGGACATGCTACCCCATAAAAAGTGTGGGATTATTGTCTTTAGTGCATTCTGATGAAAATATTTTTTTCTACATCATAAGTGAGCGGCAATACTAAACAATATTTATTTTACAAACCCCAAAAACAAAAACATTAGATCTTCACAATAAAAGTTTAAACTTTATTTATTTTACAATGATTGCGAAGCAAGTTTTTACAACTTATATTAATCACTCTCGCTAAAACCTGAAATATAACATAACAATGTAACAATTAGTAAATTAGCCTGACATGAGCAAGTCTATGATTTCCCAGAATGCTGGGTATGACATCCGCCCAGAGCAACAGCTGAACTGAGATCATCGAATAGAGTAGCTTGTAGAAATGAAGTTTTATATACATATCTTGTGTTTGTTTATTCATTGTATAACTTAGTTGTTATATATCTGAAACAGTACAAAGACACAAGTCCTTGGTTTATAGTCCCATCTGAAAGATTGTTATTAGGTTCAGATTGGGGACCGAACCTGCACTCTCTGGATTCGCAGTCAAACATGTTAACCAAGGAACCACAGACCCGTCTACATGTACACGTATTAACAAATATTTTGTGTGTCCCGCCAGGTTTTTGTACAGTCACCAAGCGAGTGTAACTGAAGAAAATGTGAAACATCTGTTGTATGCTGCCAAGAAATACGCGGTGAAAGGTCTGGTCGATAGATGTCTATCATTCCTGGAATCCTCCATGAACGTGCAAAACGTCTGTAATATTCTCGAGCAGGTTTGTTATTCAATTTTTATGTATGGATATTAACCCTTTCAACACCACAGACCTCTAAATTGGCTTACAAAAAAGTGTAGATCCAGATGAGCTGGCTCGTGATGAGCCGTCTCATCAGGATCTGCACATTTTTCAAGTAATATAACTATTTTTAGAATTTTTTTTACCCATTTTGATAAATGAACTGATCCAAATGTAATTTTGTTATTAATTTATTGGTCTAAAAATATCATGGACCAGTCCATGTCAGTTACTTGGTGTTGAAAGAGTTAACAGTGTTACAACATATACAAACCTTTATTTTTTTTATTTAACCATATTTTATCAATAGTACATATGTCATACACGTAAAGATACAATACATATACTGGTTTGGGCCACAAGTTTTAACAACATTAGACAACGGTCCGCACATACTTAACCTGTGTTGGTTGGCCAGTTTCCAGATTTCCAACATGTTTTATTGTGCATTTCACCTACCTCTATTACTATTAAGCAGCCACCTGTGCTAAGCAGCCACTTTCTGTGATTCCCTTGGCTGGCAGCTTAACACAGGTTTGACTGTAACATTTATTGCTTCGTATTGTCAACAGGATTGTTTGTGGGAAAATAATATGTATTAATCTCTGTCTTGACCAAGCATTTGTACATTTACGATGGCTTAAAGCGACACTACATCAGTGAAAACACACATTTCTACAGAATGTATTTCCTATTATACGGTATAATTTTTTTCCAAATATTTGCGTATTTCTAACTAATAAACAAACGTTGTATACGCTACGCGGTTTGTTGACATAACAAAATAATGTAAACAATAATGTGTAATACAACTAGTGTATCCTGAATAACACGATCTATGGTACAGATTTACCGTTATATCTCATATTTGTGCCTATTTATTTGTAGGCTATTCTTAGTTAAATTATCTCTAAACGACATTATCTCGCTTTTAGTTTAGCAAAGTATGATGGCAAACAAACGTCAATTCAGGAGCATGGATGACTGTGGATTGAAAGTATGATTTCATATAACAAAGACACTGTTTATTGATTGATTTTATTGATGTTACCAGTAGTGTTCGAATGTATTCGGAAGAATTTGTAGTAGCAATGCATTTATACTTGAAAAAATGCATTTTATTTGCTTTTTGCGATGTAATGTCGCTTTAAGAGAAATAAAAAAATATAAATGTATGAAAATGGATCAGAATGCAACGCAATAGCTTAGTTTATACAAAGTTATGTTAGCTCGATTGCAACGCAATAGCTTAGTTTATACAAAGTTATGTTAGCTCGATTGCAACGCAATAGCTTAGTTTATACAAAGTTATGTTAGCTCGATTGCAACGCAATAGCTTAGTTTATACAAAGTTATGTTAGCTCGATTGCAACGCAATAGCTTAGTTTATACAAAGTTATGTTAGCTCGATTGCAACGCAATAGCTTAGTTTATACAAAGTTATGTTAGCTCGATTGCAACGCAATAGCTTAGTTTATACAAAGTTATGTTAGCTCGATTGCGAATCAAGTTATTACAACTTACATTAAGCACTCTCGAGACCTCATTCCTGATAGAATCCATCGCCACGAGGGAAAAGGAGGCATGTGGAATTTAAATACCATGCATATGGTACAATCGTAATGTTTCAAGCTGTGCGCGAACTCAAGCGCCTTTCGCACCTGAAGCGAACATGCTACTATCACGACTTCCCATACTCTGGTGTTATATTGGTGTGACATATGACAGTATCGGGAAGTATATGTAAACACACACATTTGTTAGTACATACACTGTATATGTAAACACGCACATTTGTTAGTACATACACTGTATATGTAAACACGCACATTTGTTAGTACATACACTGTATATGTAAACACGCACATTTGTTAGTACATACACTGTATATGTAAACACGCACATTTGTTAGTACATACGCTGTATATGTAAACACGCACATTTGTTAGTACATACGCTGTATATGTAAACACGCACATTTGTTAGTACATACGCTGTATATGTAAACACGCACATTTGTTAGTACATACGCTGTATATGTAAACACGCACATTTGTTAGTACATACGCTGTATATGTAAGCACGCACATTTGTTAGTACATACGCTGTATATGTAAGCACGCACATTTGTTAGTACATACACTGTATATGTAAGCACGCACATTTGTTAGTACATACACTGTATATGTAAACACGCACATTTGTTAGTACATACACTGTATATGTAAACACGCACATTTGTTAGTACATACACTGTATATGTAAACACGCACATTTGTTAGTACATACACTGTATATGTAAACACGCACATTTGTTAGTACATACACTGTATATGTAAACACGCACATTTGTTAGTACATACACTGTATATGTAAACACGCACATTTGTTAGTACATACACTGTATATGTAAACACGCACATTTGTTAGTACATACACTGTATATGTAAACACGCACATTTGTTAGTACATACACTGTATATGTAAACACGCACATTTGTTAGTACATACACTGTATATGTAAACACGCACATTTGTTAGTACATACACTGTATATGTAAACACGCACATTTGTTAGTACATACACTGTATATGTAAACACGCACATTTGTTAGTACATACACTGTATATGTAAACACGCACATTTGTTAGTACATACACTGTATATGTAAACACGCACATTTGTTAGTACATACACTGTATATGTAAACACGCACATTTGTTAGTACATACACTGTATATGTAAACACGCACATTTGTTAGTACATACACTGTATATGTAAACACGCACATTTGTTAGTACATACACTGTATATGTAAACACGCACATTTGTTAGTACATACACTGTATATGTAAACACGCACATTTGTTAGTACATACACTGTATATGTAAACACGCACATTTGTTAGTACATACACTGTATATGTAAACACGCACATTTGTTAGTACATACACTGTATATGTAAACACGCACATTTGTTAGTACATACACTGTATATGTAAACACGCACATTTGTTAGTACATACACTGTACATGTAAACACGCACATTTGTTAGTACATACACTGTACATGTAAACACACACATTTGTTAGTACATACACTGTACATGTAAACACACACATTTGTTAGTACATACACTGTACATGTAAACACACAACATTTGTTAGTACATACACTGTACATGTAAACACACACATTTGTTAGTACATACACTGTACATGTAAACACACACATTTGTTAGTACATACACTGTACATGTAAACACACACATTTGTTAGTACATACACTGTACATGTAAACACACACATTTGTTAGTACATACACTGTACATGTAAACACACACATTTGTTAGTACATACACTGTACATGTAAACACACACATTTGTTAGTACATACACTGTACATGTAAACACACACATTTGTTAGTACATACACTGTACATGTAAACACACACATTTGTTAGTACATACACTGTACATGTAAACACACACATTTGTTAGTACATACACTGTACATGTAAACACACACATTTGTTAGTACATACACTGTACATGTAAACACACACATTTGTTAGTACATACACTGTACATGTAAACACACACATTTGTTAGTACATACACTGTACATGTAAACACACACATTTGTTAGTACATACACTGTATATGTAAACACACACATTTGTTAGTACATACACTGTATATGTAAACACACACATTTGTTAGTACATACACTGTATATGTAAACACACACATTTGTTAGTACATACACTGTATATGATCCCTAGTTTTGTAAATTTATTTTGGGAATTTATAGGCTTCTCTTAGTTATTTATTGGCGAATAAAACATGTTTTTGAGTTCTGATGCATAGGAATTAACCAATCAGGCCATAGGCCTAAGTGGTTAATTCCGGCACTTAGAATGACAAACCATGTGTTATTCGACCATAATTTAAATAACGAAAATACAAATATTATTTTGACCAAAAAATCTAAAAAGGGCAAAAATAATTAGTGTTATTTTCCAGAGTGCTTAAAGCAGCATTACATCGTAAAATAGGGATATAATTAGGGAATATAATTCCCCTCTGATACTTCTCATGAATGCTAAAGTTAGTTTATACAAATTTCTATTAGCTTAAGCCTTAAAGCAGCATTACATCGTAATAAAGGATGTTTTGGGTAAAATATAAATACTAATGTGTGTGTGTTTACAAAAATCGAAATAGTCGCTCAGAAACGATAAAATTCCAATAAATTTAAACCGTCGTATACGCGAATTTGTTTATCAACACACGAAATGTAAACACGCAAAGCGCGAATGCGTAAAACAACAGAAGATGTAGAAAACAACGTATATATTTTGAACATGAAAGACTATCTATCTTCCTCTAATGTCAAACCCCTCGCGGGAATGTAGAAATATTCCTAAATACTTAGCTAACAGAGGTATGAATCAACATATCGAGTAATTTGATTAAAAAAGACAACGTGGGACAAATGGGGACGATGCATTCCGAATGTAAACAAGTGCCGACAATGCGTTCCGGTTGTAAACAAGTGCGTGACCGATCGACTCGGAAAGTCCTACTTTCGGTTTCGAGTTTGTTTTATCGCAAACAAACACTGTTTACCAAATGAACATAAGCATACAAAGTATAATGTTAGAATGTGTAGCAGCATTGCTACCCATACGTAAAAATTGAATTTTTCAAATATCTTTTATTTCATATGATGTAATGCTGCTTTAAATGATATCACAAAACTACAAAAATGATGTCACAAAACTACAAAAATGATGTCACATTTGATGTCATGTACTAAACCATGTTTTATTGCAGAATTAACAACGTCCTTTGCGTATACAGACAAAAATGCCGAGTCATGTTAAAAGTTTAATTTAAAACAGGGATGACAACTCTGTTAATATTGTTGATTTAACATAGCCAAATAATGATTATGAATTACCCCCCTTTACACTATATATAATCTTTCAGGTCCATCTTTATGATGGAAAGAATCTAGAAGCAAAGTGTATACATTTTATACACGAACATGCTGGAGAAGTTCTCAAGTCGCAAGCATTTACTAGTCTGTGTCCCGGCTGTGTGGAACACATTGTTAAAGGTACTTATTGTAGGAGGAAAGATCTAGAAACAAACATGTAGTCTGTGTGCCGGCTGTGTGGAACACATTGTTAAAGGTACTTATTGTAGGAGGAAAGTTCTAGAAACAAACATGTAGTCTGTGTGCCGGCTGTGTGGAACACATTGTTAAAGGTACTTATTGTAGGAGGAAAGTTCTAGAAACAAACATGTAGTCTGTGTGCCGGCTGTGTGGAACACATAGTTAAAGGTACTTATTGTAGGAGGAAAGTTCTAGAAACAAACATGTAGTCTGTGTGCCGGCTGTGTGGAACACATTGTTAAAGGTACTTATTGTAGGAGGAAAGTTCTAGAAACAAACATGTAGTCTGTGTGCCGGCTGTGTGGAACACATTGTTAAAGGTACTTATTGTAGGAGGAAAGTTCTAGAAACAAACATGTAGTCTGCGTGCCGGCTGTGTGGAACACATTGTTACCTAGTGTACAAATGGGTATTGCCATGTATTATAATGATAACCCTATGTGTGTGTCATTACGATGCCCTAATTGTGTAGAATATACCAGATGCATGGGTTTCATTGTGTATTATTACGATGTCCTATTTGTGTAGGATATACCAGATACATGGGTTTCACTGTGTATTATTACGATGCCCTACTTGTGTAGGATATACCAGATACATGGGTTTCACTGTGTGCTATTAAGATGCCCTACTTGTGTAGGATATACCAGATACATGGGTTTCACTGTGTGCTATTACGATGCCCTACTTGTGTAGGATATACCAGATACATGGGTTTCACTGTGTGCTATTAAGATGCCCTACTTGTGTAGGATATACCAGATACATGGGTTTCCCTCTGTGTTATTACGATGTCCTATTTGTGTAGGATATACCAGATACATGGGTTTCACTGTGTGCTATTACGATGCCCTACTTGTGTAGGATATACCAGATGCACGGGTTTCCCTCTGTGTTATTACGATGTCCTACTTGTGTAGGATATACCAGATGCACGGGTTTCCCTCTGTGTTATTACGATGCCCTACTTGTGTAGGATATACCAGATGCACGGGTTTCCCTCTGTGTTATTACGATGTCCTACTTGTGTAGGATATACCAGATGCACGGGTTTCCCTCTGTATTATTATGATGCCCTACTTGTGTAGGATATACCAGATGCATGGGTTTCCCTCTGTATTATTACGATGCCCTACTTGTGTAGGATATACCAGATGCACGGGTTTCCCTCTGTGTTATTACGATGCCCTACTTTTGTAGGATATACCAGATGCACGGGTTTCCCTCTGTATTATTACAATGCCCTACTTGTGTAGGATATACCAGATGCATGGGTTTCCCTCTGTGTTATTACGATGTCCTACTTGTGTAGGATATACCAGATACACGGGTTTCCCTCTGTGTTTATACGATGCCCTACTTGTGTAGGATATACCAGATACACGGGTTTCCCTCTGTATTATTGCGATGCCCTACTCGCGTATGAATTCTATTTATTTACTAAAAATAGTTTACAGTTCTTATTAACTTTATTTATTTTACAACGATTGCGAAACAAGCTGTAACAACGTGTATTAATCACACTCGTTGGCTCGCATTTTGTGGTCATTCGTGTGGGAGGAAACCGGAGTACCCGTAGGAAACCTACCTGTCCGATCTGGCGACAACCGTACCGTCTCACACACTTCCCTGTCCGAGGATTGAACACGGGGTTGCATTGGTGAGATGCGAGCGTGCTAACCACTGCGCTAATCAGACTTTACTATTAATTTACAGTTACAGAATATTATTTCAATATTATATCTTGCGTGCTCCGAAGATGTTACCTCATTTATTTTAAGCTGATGAAATGGTTGTAGAAGAGAAGTTTGTGTATGAGGCTGTGTTGGGCTGGGCAGACAAGGAGTGTAGAAGGAGAGATCTGGAGGTAAACAGTTTTAAGGCTGGTCCGTAGATATTTTGTCAAGTGTGAGGTAGCAACACTGGTTACCAGTGAGGTAACTTTTAGTCACGCTGCAGGTGGAACCGGTTCGCGACAGTAGGATTGCTCTCGTATGTTTGCACTTTCGAGTCTTGGCTGCAACTGGGATTTTAGTTTATACAAATATTATTTTTAGCTCGATTGCGAACCAAGTTCTTATAACTTATACTAATCACTCTCGAGACCTCATTCCTGATGGAATCCATCGCCACGAGGGAGAGAGAAGAGGCATGTGGAATTTAAATGCCTTGCCTAAGGACACAATCGTAACGGCTCCAGCGGGGCTCGAACTCCGGGCCTTTCGCACGTGAAGCGAACGCGCTACCACTGCGCTATCACGACTTTGTCTATACATGTATGTGGGGATGTTCATATAACTACATGTACACAAAAATATGTAGATCATCACTCCATTAAGATGACATGTCATGTCCAAGACTCGGGGGGTCCCTACCCCAATGACCAAAGTCACACGCAAATATCAAAGGTCAATTATTGATATATTTTAAATATTTTGACATAATTTGACCATTCATTGCATGATTTTCACATAACACAAATGTTCACCATGCTGAGATGATATGGCATTACCCCCTGTATCAACCTACTGACCGCCAACCAATTTCATTTAATTGTCTTCAGGTATAAGCGCACCATTTTATTACTGCCATCCAGTAGGGGATTTTGTTTTTTTTATTATTTAACCCATTCAACATCAAGTAACTCACATGGACTGGTCCATGATATTCATAAACCAATAATTGAATCAGAAAATCACATTTGGACAAGTTCATTTATCAAAATGGGTAATTAGAGATTTTAATGCTCTTCCCATTTTGACACAAAATGCAGGCACAGTAACAGCCTTCAAACGTCTGTTAAACAATGACTTACCGAAAGTGCCAGGTTATTTCTATACAGGAGATCGAAAACTTCAAATACTTCACACAAGATTACGTACTCACTGCAGTTCTCTCTGTTCTGATTTGTTTGATAAGAACATAATTAATTCGCCATATTGCGAATGTGGAGCAATTGAAAATTCTCACCACTATTTCCTTGTTTGTTCACAATACACACATTTACGGACAGAAATGCTGAATTCAATCTCTCAAGTTTGTAGTCCTACAATGGATGTCATTTTGCAAGGAAATCCGATGCTTACATATGAATCGAACGCAGCATTGTTCAGTGTTATACGTAATTATATTAGAGACACAAAACGGTTTTACTTCAGTTAGTTTGTGAAATGAAGTAGGTATACAATGGTTTATAATACATTTTATTTCGAATGAGTAGATTTTCCTTTCCATCACTGACGATGTAGTGCAATTTCGTGTCGAAATTCTCGCCCTGTCGCTTCCAAGAATCATGGTGGAGTGTTGTTCATTAATTCTGTATATCTCTTTTCTCCTCTATGTTCATTTACTTTTTGTTTCTCATCTTCTAATTGTTGTTTCTTTTTCATTTAATTTTCAAAACCTGTCATGTTCTGTACTCTTAAAGTATTACATATTTATATAAATATTATGAATTAAGTTTAGTAATGTTATATGTAAGTACATATATATTATCATTCTAAAACATTACATTTTCCCTAAAGAAAAATCATTGATTTATGAAATTGTAAACTATTATGCCATGAAATGTTTGTGTATATTATTTAGAAAGGAGAGGACAATCATAAGCTATACAGCTTTCTGTCCAATTCCTTATATCAGTTGTTGTAAATAATCATGTATTGACAGAAAATAAATATGTTTAAACTAAAATGGGTAATTATGTCTAAAAATAGTCATATCACTGGCAAAAAGTGCAGATCCTGATGAGACGGCTCGTCACGAGCCGGCTCATCTGGATCTACACTTTTTGTAAGCCTATTTAGAGGTCTGTGGTGTTGAAAGGGTTATATGTATTTAACGTCGCTACCGGTTGCCCATTTGAACGACGAGCAGTTTACCGTACATCTTTTCTGGGCAGGCTAAAAAACTGCCAACTTTTTCATATAAAGAGACACGGTCTGAGCGGCATCAGTGATGATAGTTTACAGTGGTATATAAGTCAGCGACCGTAACCACAGACCTGGTGGTAGGGGACTTTGTATTGCATGGTGATGTTTTATTCACTTGTTATATCTTGATTAAGTAGCAACCAATTAAAAAGATTAGCTGAATATCCACTGATGATTGGTTAAATCTAAGATCGTACCAAGCTACAACCAATCCGAAAGCCTGACATTAGCTCCACTGATGATTGGTTAAATCTAAGATCGTACCAAGCTACAACCAATCAGAAAGCCTGACATTAGCTCTATTGATGATTGGTTAAATCTAAGATCATACCAAGCTACAGCCAATCAGAAAGCCTGACATTAGCTCTATTGATGATTGGTTAAATCTAAGATCGTACCAAGCTACAACCAATCAGAAAGCCTGACATTAGCTCTAGAGATGATTGGTTAAATCTAAGATCGTACCAAGCTACAACCAATCAGAAAGCCTGACATTAGCTCTATTGATGATTGGTTAAATCTAAGATCATACCAAGCTACAGCCAATCAGAAAGCCTGACATTAGCTCTATTGATGATTGGTTAAATCTAAGATCGTACCAAGCTACAACCAATCAGAAAGCCTGACATTAGCTCTAGAGATGATTGGTTAAATCTAAGATCGTACCAAGCTACAACCAATCAGAAAGCCTGACATTAGCTCTAGAGATGATTGGTTAAATCTAAGATCGTACCAAGCTACAACCAATCAGAAAGCTTGACATTAGCTCTATTGATGATTGGTTAAATCTAAGATCGTACCAAGCTACAGCCAATCAGAAAGCTTGACATGAGCTCTATTGGTGATTGGTTAAATCTAAGATCGTACCAAGCTACAACCAATCAGAAAGCTTGACATTAGCTCTAGAGATGATTGGTTAAATCTAAGATCGTGCCAAGCTACAACCAATCAGAAAGCCTGACATTAGCTCTATTGTTGATTAGTTAAATCTAAGATCGTACCAAGCTACAACCAATCAGAAAGCCTGACATGAGCTGTTTTCTTGTTCCCCCCCCCCCAACACAAATGACCACATATACGCCAAATGAAATGATTAATACAAGTTATTAAAATAGGTTTGCCAATCGTAAAATAAGTAAAGCTTACACGTTTTTTTTTACCCACAGGTAACGGATGATAACCGGAGAACCGTGCTCGGACAAACTTTATTCTATGTTAGATTTCCGCTACTCAACCCTGTATATTTCACAAACGCAATCTCTACACTGGAGTTACTGAACATGAAGGAGATCGTCGACATTTATCAGTACTACAATGGACATGCCCAACCCTCTAACTGGAAGTTCAATATCGGTAGAAGGAGGGGCTTCTCATTGAGCAGTGTTATCAGGTATCACTTGATGAAAACTCCCCCTTCCCTGAATGGGACATTCCGACTTGTGTATCTCCCCCCCTTCCTTGAATGGGACATTCCGACTTGTGTGTCTCCCCCTTCCTTGAATGGGACATTCTGACCTTTGTGTATCTCCCTCCCCCCTCCTTGAATAGGACATTCCGACTTTGTGTATCTCCCCCTTCCTTGAATGGGACATTCCGACTTTGTGTATCTCCCCCTTCCTTGAATGGGACATTCCAACTTTTGTGTATCTCCCTCCCCCTTCCTTGAATGGTACATTCCAACTTTTGTGTATCTCCCCATTCCTTGAATGGGACATTCCGACTTGTGTATCTCCCTCCCCCTTCCTTGAATGGGACATTCCAACTTTTGTGTATCTCCCCATTCCGACTTGTGTATCTCCCCCTTCCTTGAATGGGACATTCCGACTTTTGTGTATTTCCCCTTCCTTGAATGGGACATTCCGACTTTTGTATATCTCCCCTTCCTTGAATGGGACATTCCAACTTTGTGTATCTCTACCCTTCCTTGAATGGGACATTCCAACTTTTGTGTATTTCCCCCTTCCTTGAATGGGACATTCCGACTTTTGTATATCTCCCCTTCCTTGAATGGGACATTCCAACTTTTGTGTATCTACCCCCTTCTTTGAATGGGACATTCCGACTATGTGTATGGGCTGTATCTATTATTTACATTATGATATCTCCCCCTTCATTGAATGGGACATTCCGACTTGGTGTATCGGCTATATTCATTATTTACATTATGATATCTCCCTCTTCCTTGAATGGGACATTCCGACTTTTGTGTATATCCCCCTTCCTTGAATGGGAAATTCCGACTTGTGTATCTCCCCCTTCCTTGAATGGGACATTCCGACTTTTGTGTATATCCCCCTTCCTTGAATGGGAAATTCCGACTTGTGTATCTCACCCTTCATTGAATGGGACATTCTGACTTGGTGTATTGGCTATATTCATTATTTACATTATGATATCTCCCTCTTCATTGAATGGGACATTCCGACTTGGTGTATCGACTATAATTAATGTATTATCTCTTGATTTTGGAAATCTCCCCTTTCCTTTAATTTTTACTAATTTATTTTAACTCAATTGCGAAACAAGTTCTTACAACTTATATTAATCACTCTCGAGACCTCATTCCTGATGGAATCCATCGTCACGAGGGAGAGAGAAGAGGCAATGTGGAAATTTAAATGCCTTGCCTAAGGGCACAATTGTAACGGCTCCAGCAGGGCTCGAACTCCGGACCGTTCGCACCTGTAGCGTACGCGCATCCACTGTGCTATCACCACTTCCCCTTTTCTTTAATGGGACTTTATGAAATGTGTCCTTTTCCTCGCAGGAGATATTCTGACTCGTGCATCAGCTATATCTACTAGGTACTACTACTAGCGTACATGCATCGGCTATATCTACTAGGTACTACTACTAGCGTACATGCATCGGCTATATCTACTAGGTACTACTACTAGCGTACATGCATCGGCTATATCTACTAGGTACTACTACTAGCGTACATGCATCGGCTATATCTACTAGGTACTACTACTAGCGTACATGCATCGGCTATATCTACTAGGTACTACTACTAGCGTACATGCATCGGCTATATCTACTAGGTACTACTACTAGCGTACATGCATCGGCTATATCTACTAGGTACTACTACTAGCGTACATGCATCGGCTATATCTACTAGGTACTACTACTAGCGTACATGCATCGGCTATATCTACTAGGTACTACTACTAGCGTACATGCATCGGCTATATCTACTAGGTACTACTACTAGCGTACATGCATCGGCTATATCTACTAGGTACTACTACTAGCGTACATGCATCGGCTATATCTACTAGGTACTACTACTAGCGTACATGCATCGGCTATATCTACTAGGTACTACTACTAGCGTACATGCATCGGCTATATCTACTAGGTACTACTACTAGCGTACATGCATCGGCTATATCTACTAGGTACTACTACTAGCGTACATGCATCGGCTATATCTACTAGGTACTACTACTAGCGTACATGCATCGGCTATATCTACTAGGTACTACTAGTGTATATGCATCGGCTATATCTACTAGGTACTACTAGTGTATATGCATCGGCTATATCTACTAGGTACTACTACTAGCGTATGTACTTTCCTTGAATGGAATATTTCCATGTTATTATTATTTCCCCTGTTTGTTGTTACCTTTATTTGTTACAAATTTCCTGTGATTGAATTTGCTTGTTATTCCTCTATTTGATATTTCCGCTACTTGTTATTTCCCATGCTTGTTATTTCCTTTGATATTTTCTCTACTTGTTATTTCCCATGCTTGTTATTTCCTTTGATATTTTCTCTACTTGTTATTTCACGTGCTTGTTATTTCACATGCTTGTTATTTCCTTTGATATTTTCTCTACTTGTTATTTCACGTGCTTGTTATTTCCCATGCTTGTTATTTCCTCTGATATTTTCTCTACTTGTTATTTCCCATGCTTGTTATTTCCTCTGATATTTCCTCTACTTGTTATTTCCCATGCTTGTTATTTCCTCTGATATTTCCTCTACTTGTTATTTCCCATGCTTGTTATTTCCTCTGATATTTTCTCTACTTGTTATTTCCCATGCTTGTTATTTCCTCTGATATTTCCTCTACTTGTTATTTCCCATGCTTGTTATTTCCTCTGATATTTCCTCTACTTGTTATTTCCCATGCTTGTTATTTCCTCTGATATTTTCTCTACTTGTTATTTCCCATGCTTGTTATTTCCTCTGATATTTCCTCTACTTGTTATTTCCCATGCTTGTTATTTCCTCTGATATTTCCTCTACTTGTTATTTCCCATGCTTGTTATTTCCTCTGATATTTTCTCTACTTGTTATTTCCCATGCTTGTTATTTCCTCTGATATTTCCTCTATTTGTTATCTTCCATGCTTATTATTTCCGGTGCTTGTTATTTCGTACGACTGTTTGTCCATTATTTGTTATTTACCCCCAGTAGACCTATGATGGTGATGGCAAGACACTTTAATCTACAATGTCTCTTCTCTACTTCATGATGATGGTTTCCATCAGGAATAAGGTCTCGAGACTGATTAATAACATTTGTATAAACAGTGACATCGATGACGCTAGCTAAACACAAATAAATGTTGTACCACTAGCTGCTATTAAGTTAGACAGACGGATCTGTAGTCCAGTAGTAACACGCTGGACTGTTAATCCAGGGATCGCAGGTTCAATCCCCCCCGTCTGACCCTAATAAGATTAACAGTCTTTCAGATGGGATGTTAAGCCGAGGTCTTGTGTCGGTGCTTTACACCGTGCATGTAAAAGAACCAGAGGAGACTCTGGAATAGGGCTCTGTCTGTATCATTGCACTATCCGCCACAAATCTAAAATGACTAATCTCTTCAGGAGGTGTCGCTCATATGGACAACCAGTAGCGACGATAAATAAACGTAAAACACACACTGGTCAGGGACCTTTACTTTAACACTAGTCCAAATATTTAGACTTAAAAGAACCAGATAACCAAGACAAACCGATAATGTAGCTGTTTTGATTTATATATTTGATTATAACCCGTCACAAAATTAATTAATGATGCAATCTTTTCAGGTACAGTTTGATTTCCATGGAGGGGTTCGAAAGTCCAAAATCTGGAGAGAGTGACTCGATTAACTTTTCATGTTCAGAACATATTCTCATACACGGAGCATCAGTGTATGGCTCGCTTGATGAATCAGCAGATTATGATGTCAGAATTGAACTCTGTTCAGAGGACGATGTCCAGCTCTCGTCAAACTTTGTGACTTTAAGTACAACACGTACACAGCATATGTATGATGTTATGCTGTCAACTCCAGTAGCGCTAACCCCGGGCAAACACTATAAAGTTTCAGTAGAAATGAAAGGACCACCCACAAAGATGGGCTATGGTGGGAAGAGTGATGTTTCAGCAAACAGCGTGAATTTTCATTTTATGAGCCAAAAAGGTTGTAAGACAACAATTGGAAAAGGGCAAATTCCCGGCTTATTGTTTACACAAGCAGATATTAAGGGCAAGAAGTGAACAGGTGTTTTTCTTTAATCCAACGACAATTTTATATTTGGCTGTTCAAACCCTGCTCAACACCGTTTATAGCACACCTGATCCAGCAAATCATCCGCATAAAGTTAATGGTGTCAAAAACTAGGTCAATTTAATGGAAAGGGCCTCCGTGGCGGAGTGGTTACGGGCATTTGACTTCAAATCACATGCCACTGCTGTAGGTTCAAATCCCACTGGGCGGGTCAGTGGTTCTACCTGTACATTTCTGAAATATGTCTCGGAGGGACACCCGGGGTGTCCCTCCACCAATAAAAACTGGAGTCGCCATATGACCTGTTGGTGCGACTATAAACCCCAAGAACAAACAAAATCAAATTTAACCCATTTCATTCTGGATACCGTTCAAACAGTATTTGCAAACAACATAGAACCAGATCAGCCACCACGGAACATGCCGTCTGATCATGCTCTATGCTGTTTGCTATTCAGATCATCTTGCTAAGACACTTGGCTATGTAGCAAACAACATAGATCCTGATCAGCACGCAGCGTTACGCTGCGGCTGATCTGGATCTATGTTGTTTGCAAAAACCTTAAATGTATCCAGAATGAAATGGGTTAATGGAAACCTTTGATATACAGTCAAACCTGTGTTAGTGGTCACCTCCATTAAGCAGCCAACCTGTATTAAGCAGCCAGTTTCAAGATTTCCTATATGTTGTTTTACTATACATTTGACCTCTATTAAGCAGCCACCTGTGCTAAGCAGCCACTTTCTTCGACTCCCTTGGCTGGCTGCTTAAGACAGGTTTGACTGTACTGCATTTCATGAACTAATCAGAGGAAAGCTGCATCGTTACACTGGTGATATATCCAGTTACCTGAATTTTATTATCCATAATAGTAGGTTCCTTGTGGGCCTAAAACGGTGTGTTGTTCATTGGTGGGAGATTGAAAAGATATTCATGTTTTGTGGTATAAAATGAATTTACTGCTAGACTAAACGATCACAGATGGATCTGTAGTCCAGTGGTAACACGCTGGACTGGTAATCCAGGGATCGCAGGTTCGACCCTTCTGACCGTAATAAAATTAACAGTCTTTCAGATGGGATGTTAAACCAAGGTCTCGTGTCGGTACTTTACACCATGCACATAAAAGAACCAGAGGAGACTCTGGAATGGGTCTCTGTATCATTGCACTATCCTCCAAATATCTAAAATGACTAATCTCTTTAGGAGGCATTGCTCATATGGGCAACCGGTAAGCGACGATAAATAAACGTAAAACACACTCACATGAGTAGTTGCCTACAATTATGTCAAATGCAACCTATAGATAACAAAATTGTTTAAATTCACCTAAATATTGACTACATGAAAGAAAACTGGCGAGTGTAATGAAAAAAAAGTTTTGAATAAATGAAGGTAAATTTACCGGTTAAAATAATATTTCAGCTTGTTTTTGCTATGGACAGTTGCGGAAATCCGACGGGAATTGTAAATAGTGAGCACAAAATGAGCATGCGCAGTTCATTTGGATTATTTCCGATATCACCACATTATTTCCGATATCACCACATTATTTCCAATATCACCACATTATTTCCGATATCACCACATTATTTCCAACATCACCACATTATTTCCAATATCACCACATTATTTCCGATATAACCACATTATTTCCGATATCACCACACTATTTCCGATATCACCACATTATTACTGATATCACCACATTATTTCCGATATCATCACATTATTTCTGATATCACCACATTATTTTCGATATCACCACATTATTTCCGATATCATCACATTATTTCTGATATCACCACATTATTTCCGATATCACTGCTAGTTAGTATTCACCGATATTAGGCTAACTGCCATTACTAGGGATAAAGAGATAAATTCAGGTACACTTATTTCTTTATTTTGATTTTTAATAGCTATTTCCACAATACAGTCAAACCTGTCTTAAGCAGCCAGCCAAGGGAGTCGGAGAAAGTGGCTGCTTAGCACAGGTGGCTGCTTAATAGAGGTCAAATGTATAGTAAAACAACATATAGGAAATCTTGAAACTGGCTGCTTAATACAGTTTGGCTGCTTAATGGAGGTGACCACTAACACAGGTTTGACTGTATACCTGTAATGCATCCCAGTATACTGAAGAATAAAATGTACATTATACTCATAGTAGTCTGGACTAGTCAGGGAGCAGACGGATATGTAGTTCAGTGGTAACATGCTGGACTGGTAATCCAGGGATCGCAGGTTCGATCCCCCGTCTGACCATAATAAAATTAACAGTCTTCCAGATGGGACGTTAAACCGAGGTCTTGTCGGTGCTTTACACCATGCACGTAAAAGAACCAGTGGAGACTCTGGAATGGGTCTCTCTCTGTATCATTGCACTATCCTCCAAAAATCTAAAATGACTAATCTCTTCAGGAGGCGTCGCTCATATAGGCAACCGGTAGCGACGATAAATAAATGTAAAACACACACTGGTCAGGGACCTTTACTTTA
Source organism: Archivesica marissinica (assembly GCA_014843695.1). Lineage (NCBI taxonomy): Eukaryota > Metazoa > Mollusca > Bivalvia > Venerida > Vesicomyidae > Archivesica > Archivesica marissinica. The sequence continues at coordinate 57,690,482 of CM026392.1, forward strand.
ACACTAGTCCAAATATTTAGACTTGAAAAATGTGACATTTTACTATCAAGGCATTTTTCTCACAGGTAGCAACAACATAGTAACTACATTGTGTAAAAATGGCAGCCTGGGGCCGTTACGGTATGCAATAAAGAAGTTATTAAACGGCTGCGGTGGGCCATTTGTGGATATTGGCGCACCTATCCGATATCTCCGTTGCATACCTTAACGGCCCCAGGCTGCCATTTTTACACAATGTAGTTACTATGTTGTTGCTACCTGTGACACGTGCTCGTGATTCTAAGTATCCCATATAAACATACCAATACTGTGCATATAATCTCAGTAATTATACAATAATATACACTCGATATATACATTAAAATCGCTATGGTTCACTACCACTGTTCGACAAGTGGAAGTCTTGATAATGCAGTAGTAGAGTGTTCGCTTCAGGTGCGTAAGGCCCCAAGTTTAATGTGCTATAGCAACACCAGACAGTCTCGGCTCCCCATTGTTTAATGTGCTATAGCAACACCAGACAGTCTCGACTCCCCATTGTTTAATGTGCTATAGCAACACCAGACAGTCTCAGCTCCCCATTGTTTAATGTGCTGTAGCAACGCCAGACAGTCTCGGCTCCCCATTGTTTAATGTGCTATAGCAACACCAGACAGTCTCGGCTCCCCATTGTTTAATGTGCTATAGCAACACCAGACAGTCTCGGCTCCCCATTGTTTAATGTGCTATAGCAACACCAGACAGTCTCGGCTCCCCATTGTTTAATGTGCTATAGCAACACCAGACAGTCTCGGCTCCCCATTGTTTAATGTGCTATAGCAACACCAGACAGTCTCGGCTCCCCATTGTTTAATGTGCTATAGCAACGTCAGACAGTCTCGTCTCCCCATTGTTTAATGTGCTATAGCAACGCCAGACAGTCTCGGCTCCCCATTGTTTAATGTGCTATAGCAACACCAGACAGTCTCGGCTCCCCATTGTTTAATGTGCTATAGCAACACCAGACAGTCTCGGCTCCCCATTGTTTAATGTGCTATAGCAACACCAGACAGTCTCAGCTCCCCATTGTTTAATGTGCTATAGCAACACCAGACAGTCTCGGCTCCCCATTGTTTAATGTGCTATAGTAACACCGGACAGTCTCGGCTCCCCATTGTTTAATGTGCTATAGCAACACCAGACAGTCTCGGCTGCCCATAGTTTAATGTGCTATAGCAATGTCAGACAGGCTCGACTCCCCATTGTTTAATGTGCTATAGCAACACCAGACAGTCTAGGCTCCCCATTGTTTAATGTGCTATAGCAACAACAGACAGTCTCGGCTCCCCATTGTTTAATGTGCTATAGCAACACCAGACAGTCTAGGCTCCCCATTGTTTAATGTGCTATAGCAACACCAGACAGTCTAGGCACCCCATTGTTTAATGTGCTATAGCAACACCAGACAGTCTAGGCACCCCATTGTTTAATGTGCTATATCAACGCCAGACAGTCTAGGCACCCCATTGTTTAATGTGCTATAGCAACACCAGACAGTCTAGGCACCCCATTGTTTAATGTGCTATAGCAACACCAGACAGTCTAGGCACCCCATTGTTTAATGTGCTATAGCAACACCAGACAGTCTAGGCACCCCATTGTTTAATGTGCTATATCAACGCCAGACAGTCTCGGCTCCCCATTGTTTAATGTGCTATAGCAACACCAGACAGTCTCGGCTCCCCATTGTTTAATGTGCTATAGCAACGCCAGACAGTCTCGGCTCCCCATTGTTTAATGTGCTATAGCAACACCAGACAGTCTCGGCTCCCCATTGTTTAATGTGCTATAGCAACACCAGACAGTCTCGGCTCCCCATTGTTTAATGTGCTATAGCAACGCCAGACAGTCTCGGCTCCCCATTGTTTAATGTGCTATAGCAACGCCAGACAGTCTCGGCTCCCCATTGTTTAATGTGCTATAGCAACACCAGACAGTCTCGGCTCCCCATTGTTTAATGTGCTATAGCAACACCAGACAGTCTCGACTCCCCATTGTTTAATGTGCTATAGCAACACCAGACAGTCTCGGCTCCCCATTGTTTAATGTGCTATAGCAACACCAGACAGTCTCGGCTCCCCATTGTTTAATGTGCTATAGTAACACCAGACAGTCTCGGCTCCCCATTGTTTAATGTGCTATAGCAACACCAGACAGTCTCGGCTGCCCATAGTTTAATGTGCTATAGCAATGTCAGACAGGCTCGACTCCCCATTGTTTAATGTGCTATAGCAACACCAGACAGTCTAGGCTCCCCATTGTTTAATGTGCTATAGCAACACCAGACAGTCTCGGCTCCCCATTGTTTAATGTGCTATAGCAACACCAGACAGTCTAGGCTCCCCATTGTTTAATGTGCTATAGCAACACCAGACAGTCTCGGCTCCCCATTGTTTAATGTGCTATAGCAACACCAGACAGTCTAGGCTCCCCATTGTTTAATGTGCTATAGCAACGCCAGACAGTCTAGGCTCCCCATTGTTTAATGTGCTATAGCACCAGACAGTCTAGGCACCCCATTGTTTAATGTGCTATAGCAACACCAGACAGTCTAGGCACCCCATTGTTTAATGTGCTATAGCAACACCAGACAGTCTAGGCACCCCATTGTTTAATGTGCTATATCAACGCCAGACAGTCTCGGCACCCCATTGTTTAATGTGCTATAGCAACACCAGACAGTCTCGGCTCCCCATTGTTTAATGTGCTATAGCAACGCCAGACAGTCTCGGCTCCCCATTGTTTAATGTGCTATAGCAACACCAGACAGTCTCGGCTCCCCATTGTTTAATGTGCTATAGCAACGCCAGACAGTCTCGGCTCCCCATTGTTTAATGTGCTATAGCAACGCCAGACAGTCTCGGCTCCCCATTGTTTAATGTGCTATAGCAACACCAGACAGTCTAGGCTCCCCATTGTTTAATGTGCTATAGCAACACCAGACAGTCTCGGCTCCCCATTGTTTAATGTGCTATATCAACACCAGACAGTCTCGGCTCCCCATTGTTTAATGTGCTATAGCAACACCAGACAGTCTCGGCTCCCCATTGTTTAATGTGCTATATCAACACCAGACAGTCTCGGCTCCCCATTGTTTAATGTGCTATAGCAACACCAGACAGTCTCGGCTCCCCATTGTTTAATGTGCTATAGCAACACCAGACAGTCTCGGCTCCCCATTGTTTAATGTGCTATAGCAACACCAGACAGTCTCGGCTCCCCATTGTTTAATGTGCTATAGCAACACCAGACAGTCTCGGCTCCCCATTGTTTAATGTGCTATAGCAACGCCAGACAGTCTCGGCTCCCCATTGTTTAATGTGCTATAGCAACACCAGACAGTCTCGGCTCCCCATTGTTTAATGTGCTACATCAACGCCAGACAGTCTCGGCTCCCCATTGTTTAATGTGCTATAGTAACGCCAGACAGGCTCGACTCCCCATTGTTTAATGTGCTATAGCAACACCAGAGAGTCTCGGCTCCCCATTGTTTAATGTGCTACAACACCACAGTCTCGGCTCCCTATTGTTTAATGTGCTATAGCAACGCCAGACAGTCTCGGCTCCCATTGTTTAATGTGCTATAGCAACACCAGACCACGTCTCTCGGCTCCCCATTGTTTAATGTGCTATAGCAACGCCAAAGTCTCGGCTCCCCATTGTTTAATGGCTATATCAACACCAGACAGTCTCTTGGCTCCCCATTGTTTAATGTGCCATAGCAACACCCAGACAGTCTCGGCTCCCCATTGTTTAATGTGCTATATCAACCACCAACAGTCTCGGCTCCCATTGTTTAATTTGCTATATCAACACCAGACAGTCTCGGGCTCCCCATGTTTTAATGTGCTTAGCAACACCAGACAGTCTCGGCTCCCCATTGTTTAATGTGCTATATCAACACCAGACAGTCTCGCTCCCCTTGTTTAATGTGCTATAGCAACACCAGACAGTCTCGGCTCCCCATTGTTTATGTGCTATAGCAACCCACCAGACAGTCTCGGCTCCCCATTGTTTAATGTGCTATATCAACACCAGACATTCTAGGCTCCCCATTGTTTAATGTGCTGTAGCAATGTCAGACAGTCTCGGCTCCCCATTGTTTAATGTGCTATAACAACACCAGACAGTCTAGGCTCCCCATTGTTTAATGTGCTATATCAACACCAGACAGTCTCGGCTCCCCATTGTTTAATGTGCTATAGCAACACCAGACAGTCTAGGCTCCCCATTGTTTAATGTGCTATATCAACACCAGACAGTCTCGGCTCCCCATTGTTTAATGTGCTATAGCAACACCAGACAGTCTCGGCTCCCCATTGTTTAATGTGCTATAGCAACACCAGACAGTCTCGGCTCCCCATTGTTTAATGTGCTATATCAACACCAGACAGTCTCGGCTCCCCATTGTTTAACGTGCTATAGCAATGCCAGACAGTCTCGGCTCCCCATTGTTTAATGTGCTATAACAACACCATACATTCTCGGCTCCCCATTGTTTAATGTGCTATAACAACACCATACAGTCTCGGCTCCACATTGTTTAATGTGCTATAGCAACACCAGACAGTCTCGGCTCCCCATTGTTTAATGTGCTATAACAACACCAGACAGTCTAGGCTCCCCATTGTTTAACGTGCTATAGCAATGCCAGACAGTCTCGGCTCCCCATTGTTTAACGTGCTATAGCAATGCCAGACAGTCTCGGCTCCCCATTGTTTAATGTGCTATATCAACACCAGACAGTCTCGGCTCCCCATTGTTTAACGTGCTATAGCAATGCCAGACAGTCTAGGCTCCCCATTGTTTAATGTGCTATATCAACACCAGACAGTCTCGGCTCCCCATTGTTTAATGTGCTATAGCAACACCAGACAGTCTCGGCTCCCCATTGTTTAATGTGCTATAGCAACACCAGACAGTCTCGGCTCCCCATTGTTTAATGTGCTATATCAACACCAGACAGTCTCGGCTCCCCATTGTTTAATGTGCTATAGCAACACCAGACAGTCTCGGCTCCCTATTGTTTAATGTGCTATAGCAACGCCAGACAGTCTCGGCTCCCCATTGTTTAATGTGCTATATCAACACCAGACAGTCTCGGCTCCCCATTGTTTAACGTGCTATAGCAACGCCAGACAGTCTCGGCTCCCCATTGTTTAATGTGCTATATCAACACCAGACAGTCTCGGCTCCCCATTGTTTAATGTGCTATATCAACACCAGACAGTCTCGGCTCCCCATTGTTTAATGTGCTATAGCAACACCAGACAGTCTCGGCTCCCCATTGTTTAATGTGCTATATCAACGCCGGACAGTCTCGGCTCCCCATTGTTCAATGTGCTATAGTAACACCAGACAGTCTCGGCTCCCCATTGTTTAATGTGCTATAGCAACACCAGACAGTCTCGACTACCCATTGTTTAATGTGCTATATCAACTCCAGACAGTCTCGGATTCCCATTGTTTAATTTATTTCATTTGTTTCATTCGATTCGATTTAGATTTGATATTAACCTAATTTTACAGGTGTTATATAGATACTGATCTCTAATATTTCTATACTTGTTGCAATCGAAAAACACATGATATTCGCATTCTGATAAATTACTAGTCAAAAGACAATATTCACAGATTCCGGCATCCCTTGGAAGCTTTATGTGACGTCAATTTTGAATGTATGGCTAGAACATTGAAAGCGAGAAAATGAATACCTGAAGCCATATGCTATTTCTCCGTAATCAGTAGCCTGGGAACAGGCGTCGATATATTTTGCCTGGTCAGTCAAATAAATAAATTTTAACACCGAGACTATTAATTGGGCCGTATTGAGTTTCGGATCATATCAACAGTGTCATGTTTCCAGAAGTTAAAACGTGAAAAATCGACAGACTGGAACCCAGGCTACGTATTCAGTAGTTTTGAAATATGTATAATGGTGACAATGCCCAGACTGAAGACTATAACATTCATCACATGCGTCAACACAAGGGCCATAATAATCATAAATGGCGCTTTTTGTAAAGGGGAGGTAAATGTGTGTAATAAATTTGTGCGTGTGTTTTACGTTTATTTATCGTCGCTACCGTTGCCCATATGAGCGACGCCTCCTGAAGAGATTAGTAATTTTAGATTTGTTGGAGGATATTGCAATGATACAAATAGAGACCCCTTCCAGAGTCGCCTCTGGTTCTTTTACATGCACGGTGTACAGCACTGACACGAGACCTCCGTTTAACGTCCCATCTGAAAGACTGTTAATTTTATTAGGGTCAGACATGGGATTGAACCTGTGATCCCTGGATTACCAGTCCAGCGTGCTACCACTGGACTGCAGATCCGTCTGTGTGTAATAAATATTTAAATTGGAAGGTGTTAATCTGTTATAAGGATACCCTACAAAACAAAAATATTCACTTGCACAGTAATATCGCTCGCCCATATGGTTCGCCGGAGGCGAGGGTAAATAAGCTCAATCATCATCATCGCACAATAATAATAATTCGCTTCAGGTGCGAAAGGTCTGGAGCCGTTACCTTACGATTGTGCCCTTAGGCAGGCATTTAAATTCCACGTTGCCTTTTCTCTCTCCCTCGTGGCGATGGATTCCATGAGGAATGAGGTCTCGAGAGTGATTAATATAAGTTGTAAGAACTTGTTTCGCAATTGAGCTAAAATAAATGTGCATAAACTAATAATAATAATAATATAGTGAATAATAATGTATCTCATCTGAAGTTCTAAAAACGACGTTTCTTTGCTTGGGTTACATAATATGTTCAATGTTTGTTTTCAATGCGGACAAGTTACCAACTGTGGTCCAGAAGTATTATTCTTATATTAAAGTCTGTTTCTAAGAACTCGACACTGTTGATCAAATGTAAAGGAGAAAAATAAAAATACAGTTCTAAAAACTATGAGCATGTTATTCTGAAAACCTAAATTATGAACCCAGGTGTGGAAGTCGTGATAGCGCAGTGGATGCGAATTCGCTTCAGGTGCTAAAGGTCTGGAGTTCGAGCCCCGCTGGAGCCGTTACGTTTGTGCCCTTAGGCAAGGCATTTAAATTCCACGTTGCCTCTTCTCTCTCCCTCGTGGCGATGGATTCCATCAGGAATGAGGTCTCGAGAGTGATTAATATAAGTTGAAATAACTTGTTTCGCAATTGAGCTAAAATAAATTTGTATAAACTAACCTAGGTGGTGGTTACATAGCTATTATGAAGACCTATATAAAACAGTGAAATGAATGTAAACAAACTCTGCAAGAGTTTGTGTCAGATGCACGTCATAATATTTACCTAGATCCAGGGATCGTTCTAGAGGGCGAAATTGTCGCCCTAGGGACCCTGACTTCGCCCTCTGGAGGCCCCGATTTTCAAATTGTGTCTTGTGTCACTGGCCCATTATAAATCACTCCTTCTATTCAAATGTTGTATTTAATTGTTGTACTGTGCATTTTAACCCTATTTTGCAAAAGTATATTAGAGAACACCATTTAAGGAAGCGATCACGCGCTTTCTCACATCTCCCAAAAATTCTGACCTAGAATGAACCCTGAGATCACTAGGACTATCGAGATAGGACTATACTGCGTCTATTTACGAATATGTTTACGTATTACAGTCTGTGGAAAACGCTAACGTCCGATGAATTGCATTGAAATAGTACATCATAATTTACGTAATATTTTTGCAAGGATGTTAAAATTGTTGGAATTAGGAAAACGTATACAATAAGAAAACGGAATTAGGAAAACTTATACAATAAGAAAATGGAATTAGGAAAACTTATACAATAAGAAAACGGAATTAGGAAAACTTATACAATAAGAAAACGGAATTAGGAAAACTTATATAATAAGAAAACTGAATTAGGAAAACTTATACAAGAAAATGGAATTAGGAAAACTTATACAATAAGAAAACAGAATTAGGAAAACTTATACAAGAAAATGGAATTAGGAAAACTTATACAATAAGAAAATGGAATTAGGAAAACTTATACAATAAGAAAACAGAATTAGGAAAACTTATACAATAAGAAAACGGAATTAGGAAAACTTATACAATAAGAAAACGGAATTAGGAAAACTTATATAATAAGAAAACTGAATTAGGAAAACTTATACAAGAAAATGGAATTAGGAAAACTTATACAATAAGAAAATGGAATTAGGAAAACTTATACAATAAGAAAACAGAATTAGGAAAACTTATACAATATGAAAACGGAATTAGGAAAACTTATACAATACGAAAACAGAATTAGGAAAACTTATACAATAAGAAAACGGAATTAGGAAAACTTATACAATAAGAAAACGGAATTAGGAAAACTTATACAATAAGAAAATGGAATTAGGAAAACTTATACAATAAGAAAACAGAATTAGGAAAACTTATACAATAAGAAAACAGAATTAGGAAAACTTATACAATAAGAAAATGGAATTAGGAAAACTTATACAATAAGAAAACAGAATTAGGAAAACTTATACAATACGAAAACGGAATTAGGAAAACTTATACAATACGAAAACAGAATTAGGAAAACTTATACAATAAGAAAACGGAATTAGGAAAACTTATACAATAAGAAAACAGAATTAGGAAAACTTATACAATAAGAAAATGGAATTAGGAAAACTTATCCAATAAGAAAACGGAATTAGGAAAACTAATACAATAAGAAAACAGAATTAGGAAAACTTATACAATAAGAAAATGGAATTAGGAAAACTTATCCAATAAGAAAACGGAATTAGGAAAACTAATACAATAAGAAAACGGAATTAGGAAAACTTATACAATAAGAAAACGGAATTAGGAAAACTTATACAATAAGAAAACGGAATTAGGAAAACTTATACAATAAGAAAACGGAATTAGGAAAACTTATACAATAAGAAAACGGAATTAGGAAAACTTATACAATAAGAAAACGGAATTAGGAAAACTTATACAATAAGAAAACGGAATTAGGAAAACTTATACAATAAGAAAACGGAATTAGGAAAACTTATACAATAAGAAAACGGAATTAGGAAAACTTATACAATAAGAAAACGGAATTAGGAAAACTTATACAATAAGAAAACGGAATTAGGAAAACTTATACAATAAGAAAACGGAATTAGGAAAACTTATACAATAAGAAAACGGAATTAGGAAAACTTATACAATAAGAAAACGGAATTAGGAAAACTTATCCAATAAGAAAACGGAATTAGGAAAACATATACAATAAGAAAACAAACCAGAAAACCCTGCAGCTGTCAGCGAGTAAACAATATTTACAATGTATCATTTTAATAAAACCAGTATATAATTGTATTGGTAGGCGGAAGCTTAGTTTAAACAATATTTTCTTCGAGAATGGTACATAACACAGGAATAGTTGCAACAGCACAGATAGGATTGGGAAAAGTTACATAGTAACTTATTTGAATCCCTTTCCTTAAATAAAATTACATACACACACATATTATAATTATAATACAAAATAGGGTTAAAATACACAGTATGACCATTCAATAGAACATATGAATAGAATAAGTATGTTCTTTATAATGGGCCAGTGTATCTTACTGGACAACATTTTGTATATATATATTTATTTTTTAGGGCCCCCAGGAGCGAAATCAGGGTCCCTAGGGCAACTATTTCGTCCACGTCGCCCTCTAGAATGAGCCCTGTAGTATTGAAAGTTTGATCATGGCAAGCCAGTAGGCGGAAGTTTGATAATGGCAAGCCACTAGGCAGATGTTTGATAATGGCAAGCCAGTATTGAAAGTTTTTTACTAGTAATATAAGACTAGTTGGTCATAATACATGTTCACGCTTGTATCATATCTGATTTATTATCAAATGATTCACAGTATATGCTTACTACCTGATAATCTAATTTAACTGTAATTTAGATATACGTCACACAACTAATTTAAATATAAATTTAAATATTAGCAAACAATGGAATGGACTCCAGTATCAACAGAGATATTATAACTCTTCAGACTTCCAGATTGAGTACTAAACAATTTCTTGCAGATTTGACATTCATGGGGTCGTTCTCCAGTATGAATAAGCATATGTTGCTTCGGCCTACGATAATGGTGAAACATTTTCCTACATAATTGATATTCATACGGTCATTCACCTGAATGAGATAAGCATACAATTTATTTAACCATATTTTATTGCAAATCAATAGTAATATGTCATACACATAAAGATACAATACATAGCATGAAAATACAAATGGTTTGGGCCACAAGTTTTAACAACATTAGGCAACAGCCCGTTGCATACGATGTTCCAGACTTGCAGATTCGACATTCATGTGTTTGCTCTCCAGTATGAATAAGCATATGTTGCTCCAGCCTACGAGAATGATGAAACATTGTCCTACATATTTGATATTCATACGGTCATTCACCTGAATGAGATAAGCATACGATGTTTCAGACTTCCAGAACGGTCAAATAATTTCTTGCAGATTCGACATTTTATGGGGTTGTTTTCCTATATGAATACGCATATGTCTTTTCAGACTTGCAAAAAGATTAAATAATTTCTTGCAGATTCGACATTTCAGGGAGTTGTTTTCCTATATGAATACGCATGTCTTTTCAGACTTGCAAAAAGATTAAATAATTTCTTGCAGATTCGACATTTTATGGGGTTGTTTTCCTATATGAATACGCATGTCTTTTCAGACTTGCAAAACGATTAAATAATTTCTTGCATATTTGACATTCACAATGTTGATCTCCTGTATGAATAAGCATATGTTGTTTCAAATTATGAGGACGATTAAACCATTTATTGCAGATTTTACATTCATAAAGATGTTCTCCTGTATGAGTACTCATATGTTGCTTCAGACCTGCAGACTGAGTAAACGCTTTCTTGCAGATTTGGCATTCGTGAGATCGTTCTCCTGTATGAGTAACCATGTGTTGTTTTAGATGTCCAGCCTGAGTAAACAATTTCTTGCAGACATGACATTTATGACGACGTTCTCCTGTATGAGTAACCATGTGTTGCTGCAAATTATAGGAACGATTAAACAATTTCTTTCAGAGTTGACATTCATGATGTTGTTCTCCTGTATGGGTAACCAATATGTTGCTTCAAATGACTAGGACTAATAAATAATTTCTTGCAGATTTGACATTCATAATGTCGGTCTCCTGTATGAAGAACCATATGTCGCCTCAGACTTGAAGACTGAGCAAACAATTTCTTGCAGAGTTGACATTCATGGGGTCGTTCTCCTGTATGAATAAGCATGTGTTGTTTCAAATTATCAGAACAATTAAACAATTTCTTACAGATTTGGCATTCGTGAGTTCGCATTCCTTTATCAACACTTCGTTCTGCTGTGTGGATAGGCGTATGTTGCTTCATATGTTCTGAACGAGTAAACAATTTTAGCAGATTTGATATTCACGAGGTCTTTTCTCCTGTATGAATAATCATATTATAGAGATACTTGAGATCACCAGATCGATTCAACACATTCCTTACATATTTCTGATATGAAGGCGTTCTCCTGTATGAATATACATATGCCTCTTCAGCTTTAGTTTAAACATATTTTTTATTCAGAAAATAACATATAAGAATAAAGTGTTACAAGAGAAATAATTTGGATTGGAAAACAAGCATATTAAAATGCTTATACAAATTCCTTTCTCTTCAGCTTTGCAGAATGTTCAGAGTTTCTGACCTTGATGCCACTGATGTGGTCGATCTCCAGAATGTATTAAGTATTGTGCTGTTACAAGGTAGAACAAGCAGGAGTAGGCTGCTCGCCAGCAGGAATTTCAAATTGCATTATTCGATTCATCTGAAATTATAACAAGTTTATAGTTTATTGGCATTATCAGCAATACACTGCCTTTGGCCATTTACATAAGTATAAACGATGTGCAAAGACATACACAAATACATACATACATACACGTACATACACACACATTTTAAGAAACATCCCATCTAACAGACTGTTAATTTTATTAGGGTCAGGCGGGGGATCGAACGTGCGATCCCTGGATTACCAGTCCAGCGTGTTACCACTGGACTACAGATCCGTCTGTATTTGTTCCGACGAATGTATATGGATTATATATGACAAATTCTATAGATTACTGGATTACAGCCATATGTTGTACACTAGTACAGCACTTGACAGGCGTGACATGCTGATGATTGTAACTTGTGTAATCATCATCATCTATACTGATTGCCTCACTCTGTCAATAGTATTTTAGCAATATACTTAATGATATTTATTTCTAAGGTGGGTAGGGTATTTACCCGACTTTGTACCCATTTTATTTAACATATTCACTTAACGAGATGAGTATAACCACTGTCCCTGACTTAAGTGCCTCCCAGTCATACTCAGTATTGAGTGTTTGGATATGTTACGTAAATATGCAAATATTTTCATTTCAAGCTCAAACTGTATGAAGACAATATGTTATGTTATATTTCGGGTTTTACGCCTGCATCAGCAACTTTTCGGGCTATATCGCCAGCGGGCAGTTTACCTAACAACACCTTTCCTGGGCAGGCTCCAACGGTTAACCAGTACTTGGGTGCACCAACCTCCGTAAGAAACTGCCAACGTTTTCATATAAATGAAGACAATATAAATCACAGGCTAATTATATCATATCTGGATGTTTTATGGGGGTTTCAATAAACGTGGGAGAGAATATGTCCCGGGGTCCTACACTCATCGTAACGTCTACAGCTGGGCACGAACTCCGGCCCTCCCACATCTGAAGCAAACGCACTATCACGACTTGAACCACAGGGTTGGTTCTGACCGTGGAGTTATTTTCCGATATACGACCCAAACAAAAATGTACATTTGTATGTGTAACACGTTATATATACTCATACTCTTGGTAACTGGTATAACTGCCTATATCATAATATTATTGTCTGAATGTTCCATTAATGTCAAGCCCCTTGCGGTGACCTAGAAATGTTCTTCCTGGGCAGGTTTAGCCGACCTAAGCTGTTAACCAGTAAGCAATGTGTGTGAGATACCTTACTCAATGACACTACATACGTGGCCTGAACGAGTATCGAATCCGGCACCGTTCGATTATAATTCCGACGCTCTACCACTGGACCAGACACCATGAACATAAAATATGCTATAACTGATTATATAGAGCCGTAATCCCGGTTATCTGGGTTTTTAAAGAAGATAAAGAATGACTACCTGGTTACTTAAAATATAATTACTGTCCAAAGTAAATTATGTAATAAGTGATTACATAGAACAGTATCCCAGGCTACCATCGTTCACTTTCGGATTACCAAAGACAAAATAATGCTACATATTTACTTGAAATATGACCATGGAGGTGCATATCGTCCTGGCGGTATTTTGGAGAAGAACAATGAATTAGTTCACGATCCTATTTTATCCTATGTACAACACTCTGTATGGTACGACACAATATACATTGTATATGATTTATGGGCGATCATTTACAGTACATATAATATACAGTATACAGTCCGCCTCCGTGGTCGAGTGGTTAAGGTCGCTGACTTATAGTATACCACTGTAACCTATCATCACTGATGGTCACGGGTTCGAGTCCGGCTCAGGCCGTGTCTCTATATGAAAAAGTTGGCAGTTTCTTACGGAGGTTGGTGCACCCAAGTACTGGTTAACCGCTGGAGCCTGCCCGGGAAAGGTGTTGTTAAGTAAACTGCCTGCCGGCGATATAGCCCGAAATGGTGCTGATGCAGGCATAAAACCCAAAAATATAACATATATAACGACACAATATTCAGTAATGTAGTACAATATGGAGCTAACACCATAAAAACCAGATACATATGGTTCACAACGACCCACATATATTGCAACACTAACAGCGCGACTGATATACTACAACATATTGGCTAGGACTCTAAAGGTTTAGACACAAGGTCTATAGATAGCTCCACTTAACAATGCTTTACAAGACCATTTATAAATGGCCTGGCCGATATTCCATCAGCGATGTATATGAAACCAAGCACGTCCAGGACAAGAGCAGCGAACTCCAACATATTCCAGAACTACATCTACAGATTGCTTCGTGTACAGAACTGTCTATCTATCTTCCTCTAATGTCAAACCTTTGGTGGGGATATAAACAGGTTGCGCGCCAAACCACAAAGAAGTTAAACGTATGAGTAGCTAAAAGCATAAATATAAGTAATGAAAAATAAGTTGGGTTAAAGCCATCTGGGCCTATGGGCTGGCATGATCAATACAGCAAACAACCACATATTGAATTTATCTATGTTAGGGAGATGGACAATGTCCGGGGGGAGATGGTTCCAATGATAGATTGTTCTTGGAAAAAAGGACAACTTGTAATAGTCTGTAGTTGCTGTAATTAACCTATAGATTTAGGAATGGCAGTGACGCCATGGGCGGTAATTTTCAATGGGGAACAGTTCCACTCAGGAACAAACTACCAGCATGCATCTGTGGCATTTTTAAAGAGGAAGCTTTCCAACCAGCCATTCTAATGGGAATTCTCACACCCAGCCACCCTTTTGCACAAGACGAGATCTAAGCCGATGGGACTTTAATTGTCCTGGCCTGTTAGCGATACGCAAGTCGGATGTGGTCGTCTCTGAATGTTCTGTCTTCTCCATCTCCATGACTGAGTCTTTCTACATTTGCAATTATTCAACTATACATGTATGTTACTTTTCATTTCTTTAGTGCACCGTTAAATTTATGATTGTGAAGTTTGACAGGTTAACGTAACCTGTAGAATGTATAGTTATCGAATGTTCCGTTATGGAAGACGAAGTAAATATTTCCGTATATTTTATAACAAAATACAGTCAAATACAATCACTAATCAGGCCCGTCGCTGTGCATTCGCAAGTACGCACGTGCGTATCATTCGTCTCAGAAAATGAAAACTTCAAAAATGCAATAAACTTTTTAGGAGGGGGGTAGTAGGGATACATAGGCGCCGTGATGTGTAGAGTGGTGGAATAATTGAGCCAATTGCAAATATGGTGCATCTCGAAATTTAGTTTGTGATGATTGAGCTTATTTACCCTCGCCTCCGGCGAACCATATGAGCGAGCGTTTTTAGTTTGTGCTATTTTACGTGCTTGTTTAAATGATAAGGGCGATAATCCATACTGATGGTAACATCAGCTCTTTGCAACAGTAGTTTCCCTTGAAAATTAATATGTTCCGAAACAATTGTTTACCACTACCACTATTGCGCGTAATATCAAAATTATCATGTCACCGAATAGTTGTACTCAGTGATTTCCATGAATCTTGGTACCGTTAAACATTATTTTTCAGCATAAACAGGAAATCCATTCAGCCTTCGCATCAGATGTTACTGAGAATGTTGAGCAATTCACCATGGAGTTACACCGATGGAAACTGCGGTGTGATGTGATAAACACAGACGAACCAACTGACAGTCTAGCGGAATCGGTATCCTTAGCTAATGTGGATCTATATCCAAATGTTAGAGCGTGCCTTTGTGTTCTGGCTGCTATGCCTGTTGCGATGGCGACCGCTGAACGGTCATTTAGCAAAACGCCTTTCTGAGCTTGGGCTTCTCAATATATACCGGGAAAATGAACTAGACAGTAAAGAAATAGTAGATATTTTTGCAAAACGAAAGGAGCGAAGGATGGCATTATTATTTAAAGTTTAAGTTGGTGTCGATATATTTTGGTTGCAAATGCCATAATCCTTTTTTCCTCAAAAACAGCCACATAAATGTATACACAATCTACTATGTTTGTCATATGAATATATTTATGCAGATGTGTTGAACAGCATTGATTTTAATGATAAGCAGTGTGGAACCCAATCTTACAGTTACAATCTTAGAGATATTTATTAGACCCATATGCAATGTCATGAAAAAATTATTTGCCATATGTAGCATTAGTATGAATTGCAAGCAGTGGGGGCAGTGGGGACCACAAATCGGTCCGCGTTGATGCACGCAGACTGGCTGTATTTCCATTCCAAGTAATGTTTGATGAATACGATGTCTCCGGTCTACCATGGACAGATCATGTATATTATACATCTAGCCTTAATTTATACCTTTATACGGATTGTCGTAAGAACTTTAGTCCTGAAATTTTATGTTACAAAATGTATAGAAATGCAGCAAATTGCTTCCTCATTTCAAAAATTCTTCAGGGGTGCATGTCCCAGGACCCCCTAGCGTAATTGCTAGCTATGCTCACTCAACGAACAAGCATATGTGGCCGTGCGTATCATCAAAATAGCTCCAGCGATGATCCTGCTAATCAACTTAAAACAAAGTGACTTTATGCCGAATATCCCTAAAATGTGTTATAACGGAGATTTAATAACAAACGACGTTCTCCGTACACTGGTGTTCTATGTACACATGTGTTTAATTACCTGTTCACGCGAAACTGGGTCAATGCCGTGTATAGTGTTAATTCATGTGTTTGGTTATTTTCGCACATGGGTGAAAACAACTTAGTTTGGTGGTCTAACACCTCTAAAATGAGCAAATACTGCCACTATCTTGACAGACGTTATACAAGGACGTATTATACTGAAGCACAAAATGTACATCATGGCATGTTTCGGACTAGTTACTAGCCAATACCTTTATCTATCTATCTATCTATCTATCTATCTATCTATCTATCTATCTATCTATCTATCTATCTATCTATCTATCTATCTATCTACTATCTTCTATCTATCTATCTATCTATCTATCTATCTATCTATCTATCTATCTATCTATCTATCTATCTATCTATCTATCTATCTATCTATCTATCTATCTATCTATCTATCTATCTATCTATCTATCTATCTATCTATCTATCTATCTATCTATCTATCTATCTATCTATCTATCTATCTATCTATCTATCTATCTATCTATCTATCTATCTATCTATCTATCTATCTATCTATCTATCTATCTATCTATCTATCTATCTATCTATCTTCCTTTAATGTCGAACCCCTCGCGGGGACGTAGACATGTTGCGCGTCAAAAACCGCAAAGAAGTTAAAAGTATGAGTAGTTAAAAGTATAATTTAAGAAGGTATGAAAATAAGTTGTGGTAAAAGTTTAAAAGCAGCTACGCAGAACAACTAGGGACTGGCATGTTCAATATGGCAAACTGCCGTATTGAATTGCTCTATGGTAGGGAGATGGACAATGTCAGGAGGGAGGTGGTTCCAATGATAGATTGTTCTTGGAAAGAAGGAAAACTTGTAGTAGTCTGTAGTTGCTGTAATTAACCTATAGCTTAAGGAATGGCAATGGCGAGTAGGACGGGAGAGGGGAACTAGGTAATTTTCAATGGGAATAGCAACAAAATCATTATGAATTTTATACATAAGGGATAACCTATTGTCAATACGCCGTTGATCTAGTCTGCGTAGATTTAGGAAAGTAGCATGTCTGTAACACTAGAGGTACGATAGAAGTCAGCCATTATCCAACGGGCTGCTCTTCGCTGGACACCTTCAATTTCGTCTATCAATGTTTGGGTATGGGGCGACCAGATCTCGGAGCCATATTCAAGCTGGGGTCTCACTAATGTCTGGTAAGCCATGGTCTTAAGGGGTTCAGATTTGACCTGGAGGTTTCTACGTAGAAATCCTAATGTTTGGTTTGCTTTCTTTGTTGACCTTATTATGTGGGTGTCCCACGACAGGTTATTTGAGATATCCACACCAAGGTATTTGGCTGAGGTGACCGACTCAAGTAGGACTCCATGGAGTTTATATTTGCTGGGAATAGGATGTTTCCTTCTGGTGACGTGGATAACTTGACATTTGGAGGGGTTAAATTCCATGTCCCACTCCAACTCCCACTCTTCTAATCTCTTAAGATCATTTTGGAGTGTGACCGATTCATTTGCAGATGTCAGTGATAGATATACTGCAGTATCATCTGCAAAGATGCGGACTTTGGAACTGATGTTTTGTGGGAGGTCGTTTATGTAGGCTAGGAAAAGCAGGGGTCCAAGTACGGATCCCTGTGGGACTCCAGAGGACACCAGAATGGCCTCTGAACTAGTACCATTAAGGACAACTGACTGGAGTCTATTATCTAGAAAACTCTTAATCCACCTTAATGTTTGACCTCTGACTCCATATTCATGCATTTTAGTAGTACTTTCTCGTGATTGACCTTATCGAAAGCCTTACTGAAGTCTAATAGGATGAGATCCACCTGATGCTTATTGTAGACAGAGGTAACCAAGTCATTGACTAGCATTACTAATTGGGTCACGCATGACCGTTTTTCTCTAAAAGCATGCTGCAAATGGTACAGAATACTGTGGTTAGTGAAGTGTTTTGCTATCGAGGAGGAAACTATATGTTCAAGTACCTTGCATAGAACACATGTCAGTGAGATAGGCCTATAGTTGGCGGGGTTTGACTTGTCCCCTTTTTTGTAAATGGGAGCAACATTTGCTGACTTCCACTGGGCAGGCAGTGATCCTTCGTTGAGGGATGTTTGGAATAAGACTTCAAGGATAGGTGAGAGTTCTTTAGTCTAAAATTTAGACATTCAATGATTTTATTAACAGCTATAATACATGTAAAACTATACATTTTCTGGTAGATCTCATCAAACCATTTTCAAAAATGTATAGTTTAACTTTGTTACACCACAAATTTTGAAATTAATGGACTTGTAAATGATGAAAAATTGCAGTCGGAAAAGGCTGGATTTTCAATTTCTTAAAAAAGTTGACCCCAGCTTATTACTTGATCATGAAACGGTATTCTACATAGTAGTCAATGTTATTTTCTTCTATAAACATTTCTCACCTGTTCTGTAACAATTTTATGCACACAGTACTTACAACACACTTATAAATTAATATAGTTTTAATATACCGACTCGTAAACGAGTACGAATGAACGGTGTACGGTAACCGAGTACGAATGAACGGTGTACGAACAGCCATTTTGATTTTAGAAAATTGCAAATACAAGCTAATTAATCTGCAGTCAGCGCAAATGCATATTTGCATTTATTCCAAACCACAATACCGTAACTATTTATACCTCAATCGAGCTTGAGAGAAGGACACACTTTGCAATATTTTAATGTTTTTTTTTACTCTGCATGAATTACGATTCAAGTTTGATTACTTCCCTTGTCCGGTGAGACTTGTCATGTCACTCGGATGCAAGCCAAATAAACAGGATATACGTCAAATTACATTCTTGGAAGTGCCCAGAATGAAAAGAATACTGATATATCTATCATAAAATACCAATTTCATTAGCGTATATGGCCGTTTTGGACAAATTTATGATATTTGAAATTTTCACTTTCGGTTTTGAACTGTAAATATATACTGCGTAACAGCCAAATTTGGTCATATCTCCTCCCGCTTATGCAAATATTTCAATTGGAAAGCCTTTGTTCTGTTCATACAAGACCGTAATACACAGGACATATTTTGGGGTCAGTATTTTATCGGAACACCGATTGCGCAATAGTGCGCAGTAAAGATGCGTGGTGGTTGTTTAGACAGGGTTTTAAGTATGATTGGCTTAATTAGGTCAGGACCACTAGCCTTGTGGGGGTTCAGGTTATTGAGAAGTTTCTATATGCCATTTGAGCTTACTATCATAGGACAATAACCAATCGTATATATGCTAGACTTACGTGCACCATAAATAGTTAAACCTTCCACACAATGTACACCATTCCATTCATTCAGATAGATTCAACATGGTTGTCGGGTATAGGATTTTTCTAATGGCGCATTTTGTAAAGGGGAAGTAACTGTGCCTTATATTTTCCAAATAAATCATAGAATTGTTAGTTTAAACATATTTTATTTCAAACAATGTAACATATATACATATAGCAATTACATTACAATATAATAGTTTATGTTTTGAAAAAGGATTAGATCCGAAAGCTAGATTAGCTTATAAAGGTCTTCTCCTTCGAAACTCGTTTGCTGTAAAGTTGGCGATAAAATAATGTGCTAGAAATGTTTAACAATACAAGATTCATAATTCGATTTAGATAGAAAAAATACGATATTGTAGTTGAGATAAGAAAAAAATCATTATAATAATAGAGGTCAGAATATTATAATGATGAGGAATGCTAATAAAAAGAATATGGTTGAGTCTAAGTGTAATAGATTGTTCTAATTTATATTATGTGCAGACTCACAACAATTATTGTAAGAAGAAGGTAACATTATTAGGTAAAGTGAGGTATGATATGATATCGATATAGTTTGCTAGATATTTATCTCAGTGGCTTAAAATGTATGGTATTTATAACTAATATACTTAGTGTTCATCTTAAGTAATAATAAATATAAAATTAAGTAATAATAAATAAAAGAGTCAATCAACTTTGACGATAAATCATCCTAGTTGTTTTCAATTCAAGTAGAAGAAAGATCTTGAGATTTGATTTGGAATGTTGAGAGCCAGGAACAGGTCAGTCATTCAAGTTCATGGAAAACGATTACTGTCCCTTATATAGTCCTGTACAGCAAGAAAGATTCTGCTGTTGATGTTGTCGCAAAAGTTTTGATCTCCGTGCAAAAGAGTGTACAAAGTTACTGTACAGTATATAGCAGTTTCTTGTATTAGTTTTGCTCTGATGTTGGTATATAGTGTGCATTCCTAGAGGAAATGGTGATTACTTTCAACAAGACCGCATTGGCTAATTGGGAAATGGTGATTATTTTCAACAAGACCGCATTGGCTAAGAGATGTTGGAGATAAGTTTTTGCTGTACAGGTGTTGGTTTAAGGAGCAGCACTCAGTACGTAATCGGGCATGATAAACTTGCCATTTCCTGGAGCCAACATAAAAGTATTTAGGAGTTTTAGATATATTTCCACGAAGACTGTGTTTGAAAGAAGATAGTGTAGGAGAGCTTTGTTGTTGCATAAATAGATTATTCCAGTCTCTTAAGGTAGAAGGTGAAACGAGTTGTAGTAGAGCGCAGTACGGGATGGAATACCATTAATATTAGCTGCGTTTCTTAGGTTGTATCTGGTAGTTTCACCCACACTTTGTGGCACAAGAGAAGATAGATGTTTGGGAGTAAGACCATTTTTCATTTTATACAAAAGAGTAAGTCTGTGGTTAAGTCGAGGTTTGTCTAATGATTCCCACCGGACTTCCCTATGTAGTTTATGAAGAGAAACAAGTTGTGTTGCACCTGAAGCAATTCGATAAGCTTCATTCTGGATCTTGTCGAGTTCGTCTTTTTCATACTGAGTGCAATTGCAGTACAGAACATCGGCATATTCTAGAATTGGTCTGATGAAAGAAGTATAAATGGTTTCAAGTGATCGTCTTTCCAATAGGAATTTGAATCTTCGCATGATATGTATTCTCTTCCATGCTTTATCAGTAATATGAGTTACATGAGTATGCCAAGAGCCGTCGTTTGAGAAGTGGACACCAAGGTGTTTATGAGACGTGACGGATGAGATTCGTTGATTATTCATGAGTAATGCTGGGTGATGTGGTCTATGTGTTTTGCGTGAGATGATCATAGATTCAGTTTTTGAATGATTAAATGTGACTAACCATGCC
The DNA here is from genome assembly GCA_014843695.1 of Archivesica marissinica. Classification (NCBI taxonomy): domain Eukaryota; kingdom Metazoa; phylum Mollusca; class Bivalvia; order Venerida; family Vesicomyidae; genus Archivesica; species Archivesica marissinica. Next base: position 57,712,147 of record CM026392.1, read on the forward strand.
TCCGCCCAATTGGATAGTTTATTGATATCAGATTGCAGTATTTGGGCTGAAATTACAGGTTGGTCGACGACAATGTATAGACTCGTGTCATCGGCACATAGATGTATCTTAGCACCTACGTCTTCCACGATGTCATTGATATATACTAAAAACAGAAGTGGACCGAGGATGGATCCTTGGGGCACACCAGCCCCTAGCGAACACCAGTTAGATTTGGCGCCAGGAAGAATGACAGTTTGACGTCTGTTGGAAAGATAATCAGAGAACCAAGACAAAAGAGGCACATCAACACATGCTTTACGAAGTTTCAATAGGAGACCGTTACTTATATCAAAGAAGACTGTGCGAATTTCAAGGCCGTCATCAAGTGCCTTGCAACATGTATTGTAGAGATATGTCAATTGATTCACTGATGAATCCCCTGGCTTAAATCCAGATTGTTGATGTGAAATGAAATTATTTGCATTCATGAAATTGTACAGGTACTTGAAGATGATTCTTTCAAAGACTTTTTCAACACAGCAAAGAAGCGAAATTGGGCGATAGTTGTTAGGCAATGAAGGGTCGCCTTTCTTGAAGATAGCACAAACATGAGCGTCTTTCCAGAGCTGCAAAGCTTTACAGCATTGCAATGAATGATTGAACAAGGAACAAAGCGGGTATTTTAGTACTGAAGCAATCTCTCGAAGAATGCGGTTACTGATCTCGTCAGGACCTGAGGCTTTGTTAGTTTTGAGTGTTTTAAGAGCATCCTCCACGTCTTGAGGAGTAACAGATATAGTTAGGAGTTTGTGTTTGGGCTCTTGATAATAGTTTTAGGAAGGTCTTTGTCTGAGTTGTTCAAAGAAGATTGACTACAAAAGAATTCATTTAAGAGATCAGATTTAGATTTAGTATCAAAGACGAGTTCTTGCGTGTGTGGGTGTTTAAGACGAGTTCTTGCGTGTGTGGGTGTTTAAGTGCTGGTATTGTGTGTGGGTGTTTAAGTGCTGGTATTGTGTGTGGGTGTTTAAGTGCTGGTATTGTGTGTGGGTGTTTAAGTGCTGGTATTGTGTGTGGGTGTTTAAGTGCTGGTATTGTTCGTTTCTCATTGGAATCTATGAATCCTTTTACAATCTTCCACCAGTCATTTTGTGAGGTTGTATCCGATTGTAGTGCTTCCGACATCTTACTAAAATGAATTTGTTTTGTAGTGCGAATTTGAGAAACTATCTCATTGCGAACCAGTTTAAATGTGTGCCAGTGTCGTGGGTTTTGTGAGTGTTTCGCTCTTTGATAAAGTTTTTTCCTTTTGCGAATTTTCCGTTTTATGTGTGTAGTTATCCAAGGTGAATCATCTGGTTTTACAGTAATGGTTCTGGTAGGAATGCATTGCTTGGATAGTTCAAGAAGTTTGTGAGTGACAGAAGTTGTATATATTTCAGTGTCGTCATCCTTTAGTGCTTCCCAATCCGTGTCGCATATTTTGTTTCTTAAAGTGTCATAATCACCACGGTCAAACAAAATGTTTAAAAGTCTTAACCCGAGGTTTAGAAAATGCAAACAAAGAGTAGATTGGATAATGAAATCTGACATTTTGATCTAGAATAGGTTCTCCAACACCTGATGCTACAACACGATGACTACACGAAACAAGAAATAGATCAAGAATAGCGGAAGAAGACTCGGTAAAATGAGTCGGTTCGGAAATGAGTTGTTCCAGATTGAACTGTTGACATATAGAAGTAAGCTTACGGTACAGGTTGGGGATAGATAGATTGAAATTGAAATCTCCTGTTACAATTACATCTGAGATATTTGAGTCCATCGCAAGGCCAAGTGAATCTTCTATCACGGATGTGTAATGAGCGTCAGCATTAGGAGGCCGATAAAAAGTGCCAAACAAGATGCGCCTCGATCGAGACGGATACAGTTCCACCCAAATACATTCAAGTCCTCTGGGTTCGAGGTCTTGTCGCCTCTTGAAATGTAAATTGTTCTTCACATAGACAATAACCCCACCATGACTGTCCCCGACTCTATCTTTCCTCTCTGGAATGTGAAAGTCTCTGAACTTCAGATCATCGTTGGAAATATTAGAATTTAACCATGTCTCTGAAAATGAAATAATATCAAATGAACTGAACTCTGCTTCAAGGACCACTACTTTGTTCAAAAGACTCTGCACGTTGTAGTGTATACTAGAAAGACAGTTAGATTTCGACATGAGATCGGACAGTGACTGCGACATGGAGGGAAGGGAGGAGCAAGAAGAGCTTGTGGAATGTGTTGAAGACGGACCAGGGTTCGGATGAACATCACCTGCTATGATCAGTAAGTAGCTAAGCCAAGCAGAAAGTACCATGCCAGTAAGCAGGAGAAGAGATATTTCGATGAAGCGTGTGTTGGGTAAGTTGTTTATTCCTGGAATGGCATGTTTGGTTGGATAAACAATGTTATATTTTATTTGTGAACGTACGCGAATATACACTATAGCTGTATGTTTTATAATAAGTTAAAAACAGTCCTACTTGGTAAGGTATTTACATGCAACAACAAATATTTGAACCCTATGTACACATCCGAGTATTTACAGAAGGCAGACACATATTTGTAACACAATAAACCAGAGAAAAGCATTTAAAATGAAATGCCAAGATATATATTGTTAGAGTTGAAGACTTGACAAATTATATGCCTATCATTTGCGGGAGAGTAATCAGGTCTTAGAATCAAGACTAAGGTACTAGTTGTACTTATATAAACTCCCATAAGTCCTTAAACACCATTGAACCCAGATATTTAGCGAGTCTACGTTTGTGAATTGAAATGTTTCCTGGCATAGTAAATAAGTGATTATCAGGATAAGTACGGTAGCTTACAATTTACATGTAGGTATACATGTATTGATTATGTTGAATGATAACTGCTATTAAAACACTGACGTGACGTCTTACCTTTGTACTTGCCATACATTATTATTAATATTGGACTACTTTCAATATGCCAGAGTATTATATTAAGTAAGATATAAGCCTCAAACGGACCCTATATGTATATAATTGTTAGATAGATATATGTGTTACAGACATGCTACATTCCCTAAATCTACGCAGACTAGATCAACGGCGTATTGACAATAGGTTATCCCTTATGTATAAAATTCATAATGATCTTGTTGCTATTCACATTGAAAATTACCTAGTTCCCATCTCCCGTCCTGCTCGCAATTGCCATTCCTTAAGCTATAGGTTAATTACAGCAACTACAGACTACTACAAGTTTTCCTTCTTTCCAAGAATAATCTACCATTGGAACCATCTCCCTCCTGACATTGTCCATCTCCCTATCATAGAGCAATTCAATACGGCAGTTTGCCATATTGATCATGCCAGTCCCTAGTTGTTAAACTTTTACCACAACTTATTTTCATTACTTTCTTAAATTATGCTTTTAGCTATTCGTACTTTTAACTTCTTTGCGGTTTTTGACGCGCAACAAGTCTACGTCCCCGCGAGGGGTTCGACATCAAAGGAAGATAGATAGATAGATCGATCGATCGATCGATAGATATATAGATAGATAGACAGATAGATATATAGATAGATAGATAAATAGATAGATAGATAGATAGATAGATAGATAGATAGATAGATAGATAGATAGATAGATAGATAGATAGATAGATAGATAGATAGATAGATAGATAGATAGATAGATAGATAGATAGATAGATAGATAGATAGATAGATAGATAGATAGATAGATAGATAGATAGATAGATAGATAGATAGATAGATAGATAGATAGATAGATAGATAGATAGTGTATTGTTATATTTCGGGTTTTTACGCCTGCATCAGCACCATTTCGGCTATATCGCCGGCGGGCAGTTTACCTAACAACACCTTTCCTGGACAGGCTCCAGCGGTTAACCAGTACTTGGGTGCACCAACCTCCGTAAGAAACTGCCAACCTTTTCATATAAATGAGACACGGCCTGAGCGGGGCTCGAACCCGTGACCATCAGTGATGATAGGTTACAGTGGTAAATAAATGTATTGTATTTGCAAATTATGCTCTACTATATTTGCATAGGCCTATAGGACAACATTATTTATTTGTTATGTTATATTTCGGGTTTTACGCCTGCATCAGCACCATTTTGGGCTATATCGCCGGCGGGTTTACCTAACAACACCTTTCCTGGGCAAGCTCCAGCGGTTAACCAGTACTTGGGTGCACCAACTCCGTAAGAAACTGCCAACTTGTTCATATAAATGAACCGTTTGGCGTGTTTAATAGCAATATTCCAAAACGGGTGCCATATTAATAATGTATCTCATCTGAAGTTCTAAAAACGACGTTTCTTTGTTTAGTTTACATAATAGGCTATGTTCAATGTTTGTTTTCAATGCGGATAAGTTAGCAACTGTGTGGTTGAGAAGTATTAATATGAACTAAAACATTTCCTCAAATGGGAATCGATCATCAACAGATCATTTAAAACATACAACTGTTTTACAACTGTATACACTAAGAGCACACTATAACATATTGACATATCTTAAGGTGGGTGGGGTGTGGCGCGCCCCAGATTCCTTAGTGATTTACTAGCCGCATAATCAGTTAGATGAACACCAGTGTTTTTCACTTTTATTGGAATGGGGCTGGGTCCTCTCAGGAGGGGGAAATTGCGACCAAAAATGGGAAACGCGAGGGATGGTAGTGGTTTTCCTAATAAATCAATGTGAAAATATGCTTTACAATACTACAGTTGCCAGTACTCCAAGCGCCTAGAGTAAACACAAAGCGTCAAAAATACGTTAACCAAACGCACTATTTGCATAGATTTTTACGAATTTTCAATTCAAGTTTTTACACCGAATAGTTACAACACATAAATTGTTAATCAAGCAAAAACTAGTACACTCAAACGTTTGCGATTTTTGTTCAATGGGTATAGAATCTAGTAAACATTTATTCTGGGAATGTATACATATACACCATGTTGCGGAAAATTAAACAGTTATTTCCGATAAAGACATACAATCATAGATATACATTATGAAACAAAAGGTGACGCTGATAATGAGGCAACCTATTTCATTATTCTCGTAATCAAGTACTTCATATACTTATTAATATGTAATATTAAAAAGTTGATTCCACATATATTTTATAGACCTATTCATGAATACCTAAAATGTCGAATAGAAATCGAAAAGAATATCGCATTGATGAATAACAAACTCGAAAAGCATGCTATAAAATGGAACAAATTCTCCACATGTTAAATTTTCGGTTGTTTTAATTATATTCGTATAGTTTACCAACACAATTTATAGAGATAGAGCCATTTGGAATACGGTAGACATTATATGTGTGGCTCTACCTATTGATACGTGCGCATGCTGTAAGTGAGAGTGTTTGGGGTGAGAGAAGAGAGCATACTAGTAATATAATATGAAAGTGAACGATAATTATATATCAATTTCTTATTTAAAAATTAAATGTTTAGATTAATATGTACTTATAAATGTATATAGAATGAAAATAAATTTAAAAAAGAAAGATATGTTGTCAGTATTGATAACCTATATTATATAGATTTCATGCCAACACAGTTTCATTTTAGCACAATTTGTATTTTGTCCGGCCAAAATTGATCATTCTTACGTCTAATATAGTACAATATGTATTTGTGATAGGTAAGTATGTATGGTGAACTTTATGACAATGGCTATTATTTATTGTTTTGTGACAAGTGAAACATACCCATGCGAGTTTAGATGACACTGTGAACTAAATATAAACAAACTAGTAACCAAGTAATCAATGTTATTACATCATGGGGACATCATAAACTGGTTAACAAGTCATCATTACTAACACAAAGACTGTTTAAGCAAGTATTAAGTTCTACTTAATTGGCGCACTGAAATAATACACAAGATCCTGATTGGAGCAATTTGAATATGGAAGTACACACTAATGTTCGCTATACATATATAATACATATGGAATTTGCAACCAGGAGTTCTAGGCCCTAGGTTCTAGGTATATTGTCAACCCGGTTATGCCGGCGGCACACCTCGGTAAGAGCTTGGAATGACTGAACATGAACTGCTTACCAGTGCTCATTATTCACAGAAGGGATACGTGGTTCTTGTTTACGGTCATACTGCTAAGTAAGAGCTATTTTGTCAGTCGACAACGCTAACATCAGATGAATGTCGTTGAAATAGCTCAGTTTACGTAATGCACCCGCAAAACATTGGCAATTGAATTGAGAAAATCAATTCAATAAAAAATCAACACAGAAACTAGATTATTATTCAATACAGAAGCATGTAATTCTATTAGCGGGCTGGAGTCTGATAATGGCGAGGACGATTTCAAAGTTACTAGAGTAATATAAGTTAAAACATATTTTATTTCTAAATATAATAGTAAATACACATTGAACAATGCCTACATTAGCATATCAAAATACGGAAAGGGATTAGAATAAAAGATACATAATCTTATATAATTCTTCTCCTCAGAGTAATATACGACAAGTAGGTCATGAAGTATGTGTTGATCGCTGTAAAAAAACAAGACTTACAATCTGCTAATTTAATACAACTATAATCTAGCTATTGCAAGGAAGAGACAGCATATATTTGAAGATTAGCATATATTGGGATGCATTCCTGTATGAATAAGCATATGTTGCTTCAGATATCCAGAACGTGTAAACCCTTTCCTACAGAATTGACATTCATACGGTCGTTCTCCCGTATGAATAAACATATGCTCCTTCAAACTTGCAGCTCGAGTAAACAATTTCTTGCAGATTTGACATTCATGAGGTCGTTCTCCTGTATGAATACGCATATGTGTCTTCACAGTTCCAAACCCAGTAAACGATTTATTGCAGATATGACATTCATACGGTCGTTCTCCGGAATGAACAGACATATGGTTACTCAGAGTTGCAGATTGAGTAAACAATTTCTTGCAGATTTGACATTCATGAGATTTCTCTCCTGTATGAATACGCATATGTACCTTCAGACTTCCAGTATGATTAAACAGTTTCTTGCATATTTGACATTCATACGGTCGTTCTCCTGAATGAATAAGCATATGCTTCTTCAAATTACAACGCTGATTAAACAATTTCTTGCAGACATGGCATTCATAAGGTCGTTCTCCTGTATGAGTGCGCATATGTTGCCTCAGACCTGATGATTGCGTGAACAGTTTCTTGCAGATTTGACATTCATGAGGTAGTTCACTTGTCTGACTAACCATATGTTGATTAAACATTTTCGTGGAGATTTGCAATTTATGACGTTGTTCTCCTGTATGAATAACCATATGCTTCTTCAAATTACAACGCTGATTAAACAATTTCTTGCAGGTATTACATTCATAAGGTCGTTCTCCTGTATGAATACGCATGTGTTGCTTCAATTTCCCAGATAACACTTTCTTGCAGATTTGACATTCATGAGGTTTCTCTCCTGTATGAATACGCATGTGTACCTTCAGACTTCCAGACTGATTAAACAATTTCTTGCAGATCTGACATTCATAAGGTCGTTCTCCTGTATGAATGCGCATATGTTGCTTCAGACCTGCAGGCTGAGTGAACTGTTTCTTGCATAGTTGACATTGATGAGGTCGTTCTCTTGTCTGATTAACCATGATGCATGAACATGTATGTCGTTTCAGATGTCCAGAATCACAATTATGAAGACGTTCTCCATTGTAAATTGAAGCATATGCCTTTTTAGATCACCAGATTGACTAATACATTTCTTATCGCTTTCACAGATACGAAGGCATTCTCCTGTATGAATAACCCTATGCATCTTCAGCTTTACCCAGTTTTCCAAAGCCAGTTTTGAAAAAATAATTCATTCAGATCTGACATTGATGTTGGCGATCTCCAGTATTATTAAACAAGCATCATGTCGTTTCAACCAGGTAGAACAAGCAGCTTGCATATTCTAAATTTTAGTAGGAGAGAATGTTAACAGTCGGACGTTCACCATCATGAATTTCAATTTGCATGGTGGTTAGACTCGTCTGAAATTATAACAAAATTGTATCTATTAGTAACATACTAAGGCAAATAAACACAATCGTATACATTATATAATATATGTGGCTGTATCTTATCAAAATGTAAACACATTCGATAAGTGTATGTCTGATACCTTCAACAACTATTTGCTTTGCAAAACCTATCGGGTATGCCACGTGGTAAAATGTTTATGGTAATATTGACGAGATTGTCTATGTGTATACGTTTTCTGATGATGCATAGCAAGGAAGTTTGAAAATAAATAAATTAGTTTAAACATTATTTATGTTACAACTTATATTACTCACTCTCGGATGAAAACGTAAATATGGTCATTCGTGTGGGAGAAAACCGACATGTCCGTTTTGGCGACCACAGTACTATTTCACATACTTCCCAGTCCGAGGATCGAACCCGGGTTACATTGGCGAGAGGCGTGCGCAATAACCACTGCGTTAATCGGACAACCAATACATTAATTGGAATAATGGTTGCACGTATATGTAGCAGATATTAAACTTGCTTCGCAGAGAAACGTTCGGATATCAATATATCCCTTGTATAACGGCAGGCACTCTGAAATATGACTGTCTAATTTTATAATGCAATATTCAAAATCGACTACGCTATCATATTTCCTCACACTCGTCACTCCATCACCACAGACAATGAAGACGTTGATCAATGTGTATTTAGTAACAGGGAATGAACATCTGTTTATGTTATAACTCAGGCATTTAGCATTTAGAATGTATCAAAAGTTCATTACAAATTATTTTAAAGGTAACTCAATTCTTAAGTTGGTTGTCCGATTAGCGTAGTGGTTATCACACTCGCGTCTCGCCGATACAACCCGGGTTCGATCCTCGGACGACATACCTGTATCATAAATAGCTAAATAGTCCTTACACTGTAAACTACACTATTCAACATGTGCATCACCAATAGGATCGTACTAATGTTGAATTTTGTAAAGGGGAGGTAAATAGGTCTAATATTTTCCAAATAATTAATAGACCTTCAAATATGATTGTGAAAATTTATGCTTATTGCTGTAGTTTAATTTGGAAAATGTTAAGATGCTGTCATTTTGCAGGTGATACTTTCCTATTGTTGGATACAGGACAGGAGTATGTACATACATTTATTAATTTATGTGGCGTCCGTGGTAGAGCGTCGGATTTGGAATCGAACGGTCCCGGGTTCGATACTCAGAAAGGCCACGTATGTACTATAGTGTCTTTGAGCAAGGCACCTCACACACATTGCTTAGTACTGGTTAATCGCTTAGGTCGGCTAAGCCTGCCCAGGAAAAATGTCTAGGTCCCCGAGAGGGGCTTGACATTAATGGAACATACATACATAAATCTAAGATGAAAATGTCGATGAATTTACTTATTTGAGTCTGGGTGCTAAAATGTAGTACTACTTTGTCTTGCCGGTTGTAGGTAATCCGATGGGGGCATAGCCGACACTAGACCTTCAGCCTCCTTGTAGAGAAACATGAGTCGACTAGTTGTTCGTCGATCTTGGAGGGATGTTAATTTCAAAGTTTGTAACCTGAATATCTTGAGAATTATAATAAATCTATAATTAGGCCTACACATATATTAAATCTATCTACCTCCCTATGTTTCTATATACATGATTAATGATATTTCCATAGGAAAACAATTATTGTGCCATGCTAGACTTACCTGCACGACCAGTAGCTAAACATTCCTTATACTGTACTTTATACAATTCAACAAGTTTCTCACAAATAACATCGTACTAATGGTGAATTTTGAAAAGGGGAGGTAAATGTGTCTAATTGTTTCCAAATAATTCATTGAACATCAAATAATGTTTTGCATCTTTGGTTTAAACAGTATTTATTGCAACACATATATTACATATAACATACCACAACATACATAAGGCAAAGAGTCAAGTAGGAATCTAAAAGTAAACATTTTCCTTGCATCTTTTCCTTTTCTTGTTGCATCTTTCAAGATTTTGGTGTGCTGAAATCAATATTTGTAACCACTATGTTACTATTACAGTGACTTGAGGCTGTTACATTTTCGAATGTTACCAACTTATCAGTTGCTACCCTTGATGATCAATATTAACCATTATACTATATTTTAACCTATGCTCATATAATATTATTTACAGTCAGATTTTGCACATTAATTATAATACGATATTAATCGCGTTTCACATTTTCATTTTTATATACATATGCGTAGGGCTTCCACGTGTAAACGGAGCCGTGTCGTGCAATGGCAATACACGTGTACTAATTGAGTAACCGTGTACACTATCTTAATTGATGGCGTCATATAATGACGCTTAGTGACGTAATAAAATCATAGCATAGATCTTTTCACTCAATCTCGTGAGAACTAGTACATGTATTTCAATGTGACAATTCCCTAGAGCTAGTTACCTTTAGTAAATATATTCATGAAGCTTTATCCCTTCGTAATAGACTCATTAAGGATATATGAGTTAACAGTTGAATACTCATTACATTCTTAATACAGTCATGATCATGTTTTGCATATTCTAAAATCCATCATGATATTGTCATTATTTTGCCATATATGTCCATAATCATTACATCATTTGTCCATCCTTATAATGATTGTATATATCATAATAGTGTACTATATATATTGTAAATATGCTTAAATGTTACAGACGAGAAACTGTAACGTTTAAGTTTTAATAAAGCATTCTTCTTCATGTAAATGATAATGGAGAATAAACGACAATCAACAGAAACAGGACAAAACCGTCATGAATATGAGCATGCATTATAATTACACCATTCACAGATCAGCCTCGATACGCACTAAGATGTTGGGGAAAAACTAGATATACCATAATAATTATTGTCAACAGATTGTATGACAATAGTTGAGTAATACCAGTTTGCAATTTGACTATTTTCCCTAACATTCTAGTGTTTTTGCGGCCGTTTAGCGGTACAGGTGTTAGTCAGAATTATTTCTAAACTGCAATGATGTAAGCAGCATCTCAGGTGTTTACAGGTGTACACAGTAAATCAAGTAAGTAGTGCTATTATCTACAAACTAATAGTAACTGCGCAATATGCATACTTGAACAATGTGTAAACGGCGCCGTGTCGTGTATTAAGGATCGTGTACACGTTTACAAAAATCAGTACACGTGGCAACCCTAAATATGCTATAACATATAAGAAGAAATCTATAATCGTACTATTTTGTTATTATTCTTTTGCCAATGTTCAGTATAAACATTGTTATGAATGTCACACTTTGTATTATATACAAGTTATATACACGTTTATTACTTAGATATGAAGTTTTCCTATTTGGCCCATAACTGGGAGTCTCTTCATGGGCATCAGGGCGTGTCCTCACACCGGTGGGCCTGGCATGCCGCATGTCTGGGGGCAGACTACCTCCGAGACCCTTGCAGTTCAGCCTGAGGCCGTAAGGTGCTCAGTATCCGTGCGTCGCCACTGGGAGGCACTACAAAGGGCTTGTCTACAATTATGGGCCAAATAGCTCCAGCTATGGATCAAATAGTCCCAGCTATGGGTCAAATAGTCTCACTGCCTTGTGAGTGCTAGGGATAGTGCAAGGCTAAGGGAACAAACCTGACAGAAATATCGGAGTGGAGCCCCGAAGGCGGGATTAAACGTCAACCTGACCATCTTTCTGGCAACTCCTGCAACCAAACTGGTGCTAGACGTACTGCTTTGCTTTCCTCTGGACCACACCAACAAGGTCGAGAGGGGGGTCTTGGCGCATGGGCAACCCAGGACTTCCATAGAACAGCCCAAGCATATTGCGCAAATGGAGAGGTCACTCCAACACACCACGAGAGACAACAGTTTACGGGTTATAAGTCCAATCTCAATTGGCGTAGAGATAGACGCCACGGGTTGTCTCCGTCGGTGGGAGAAGCCATCGCAGCTCCATTGATCAGATACCGCCCGCCTCAAGCTGGGCAGCCCCCATCCAATTAGGTGTTGATCCGCCACAGTCTGCCTGCTTCTTTGGGTGCAAGGGGCTTATGGTGCTAGAAGAAACCGTCTCCAAGCCGTCCACAACACACGCAGTTACCACAGTGCCGACTGTGACACCGACCACTCTATTGTCATCGCAAATGTGGTACTGCAACCAAGAAAGAAGTTCCACCAAGCTAAGCCAAAGTGTCTCCCTAAGATCAACACGACCCATATCACCCACACAGATAGGACCAACAAGTTCATGTCCCTCATCGAGGATATCGCCCCAGCCGATGCTGGCATATCTGCGGAAGCTAGATGGAGCCACCTTAGCTCAACCATCCACAAATCTGCCATCGATGCCTATGGGAAGAAGGAAAAACGAAATGTTGACTGGTATGAAGCAAATGCACAAGTTCTGGAACCTGTGACAGAAAGTAAAAGGCAGGCCCTCGTCAACTGGAAGAAAGCGCCAACCCAGCAAAACTTGGAATCACTCAGGAAATCCAGGAGTGAATGCCAGAAGACAGCCAGGAAATGTGCCAACGACTATTGGCTCCAGCTTTGCTTCACCATAGAGCATGCTTCCTCCTCCGGCAACATAACGTCCATGTACGAAGGCATCAAACAGGCCACTGGTCCCAATGTGAAGAAAAGGGCTCCACTCAAAACCAAGTCAGGTGAGGTAATCACCGACCGAAGCAAGCAGATGGAGAAATGTGTAGAGCATTACCTTGAACTGTACTCCACAGAGAACACAGTCTCCGAGGAGGCCCTCAACAGCATCCCGACACTTCCCGTACTTGAGGAGCTCGACAGCAAGCCAACCATGGCTGAACTTGAAAAAGCCATCGAAGCCCTCACCAGCGGAAAAGCAGCAGGAACTGATGCCATACCCCATGAGCTGATTAAACAAGGGAAGCCAGCTCTACTGCCACTTCATGCCAAGACATGCGCGATGCAAATATAGTCACACTCTTCACGAATAAGGGTGACAGAAGCGACTGCAACAACTATCGCGGCATATCCCTACTCAGCATTGTTGGCAAAGTATTTGCTCGGGTTATTCTCGCAAGACTGCAGGTGGTAGCAGAGCGCATATACCCAGAATCCCAGTGTGGTTTCCGATCTGGCCGATCCACCGTCGACATGATCTTTTCAGTGAGGCAACTCCAGAAAAAGTGTAGGGAGCAACAACAACCACTGTACCTCGCATTCATGGACCTAACAAAGGCATTCGACCTGGTCAGTCGCTGTGGACTTTTCAAACTGCTACACAAGATTGGCTGTCCACCAAAATTGCTAAGCATGATCACGTCGTTCCACAAAGACATGAAGAGCACCGTCAGCTTCGACGGCGACACTTCCAAGCCTTTTCCCATCCTCAGCGGAGTCAAGCAAGGCTGCGTCCTCGCACCGACGCTCTTCGGCATCCTCTTCTCACTCCTCCTGACATATGCCTTCCAGTCCTCATCTGACGGTGACTACATCCACACCCGACACGATGGCAAGCTATACAACTTGACCCGCTTGCGCGCCAAAACCAAAACAACTCTTGTCCTACTCAGGGAGATGCTGTTCGCTGACGATGCAGCCCTCGCAAGCCACACACACGATGGCCTCCAGCGCCTCATGGATCAGTTCTCCAATGCATGCCGTGAGTTTGCCCTAACCATCAGCATAAAGAAAACAGAGGTCATGACCCAGGACGTTGCAGATCCAGCTCCCATAGCCATTAACGGCTCTACACTCGCCATGGTCGACAACTTCAGATATCTAGGATCACTGATATCCAACAACCTGTCCCTCGATGCTGAGATCAATGCACGCATTGGGTAAGCAGCCACCGTCATGTCAAAACTCACCAAGAGAGTCTGGGAGAACAGAAACCTAACGCTGAACACCAAGTTGAAGGTCTACCAGGCCTGCATACTCAGCACGCTCCTCTATGGCAGTGAGTCATGGACGACATATGCCAGACAAGAGACAAAGCTGAACTCATACCATATGAGGTGCCTTCGCAGGATCTTGGGAATCACTTGGGAAGATAGGGTCACCAATACAGAGCGAGTTCAACAACCATCTATGCAATGCTCAGTGAACGCCGCCTGCGCTGGCTAGGTCATGTCTGACGCATGGATAAAGGACGCATCCCCAAAGATCTACTATACGGTCAACTTTAACAAGAATCACGTCCAACTGGTCGCCCCCGCCTAAGATACAGGGACGCTTGTAAGAGGGACCTGCGTTCAGCGCAAATCAACATAGAGTCTTGGGAGGACACAGCATCAAACCGGTCATCATGGAGACACGTTGTGAAAGCTGGGGTCAGATGAGCCGAGGCTGAGCGAACTACGCTTCGTGAGCAGAAACGACAGAAGCGCAAGGCATCAACCAAACTTGATGACTCGATCTTCACCTGCGATGACTGCAACAGAGACTGCCACTCAAGAATAGGCCTACTCAGTCACCGCAGAAGATGTTCCTCAACAAGAGCGCAATCCATCGTCTCATAGGACGGACGGAGGATGATGATGACGTTTTCCAGTCTGATAGTACGTGTGTTGGTTTGATACGGTCACGTTACCGTATCAAACCAGAAAAAGCCGTATCATAACTAGTTCCTGAGAAAATAACACATGCGCACTCGGTGCTAGTTTGTTTACTTCATGTTGATTTCAGTGTCAAATTTGACAGATAACAGATGTTTGTGGTTTCATGGTAATATTTCAATCGTGTTCGTGTCACTAATTCGGTAATTGTGATTTATTCATGATACATGGATAACGGAAAGCATGACTACACTTATTAAAAGATCAAATTCATATCAAAATAATACATACGTTATTACGCGGCTAGTTTCATATCAGCATAGGTATCGACCCTCAGTAACTTGAACAAAGAAATGCCTATGTCAATATTTAGAGATAATACTGCAAATAGTCATTGAGTTGGACCACACATTATAACAACATTAAATTCGTTTATCCACAATTTCGAAAGTTCAAGGGCCATAACTCTGGAGATACAGGGACAGTCCAGCTGCTTATCGAACCTGGTCGAGATATTATACCAACACACATTGTATGCAAGATTGGATAAAAACTACTCATGTTAGAGAGCAGATATCATTGTGGACGCCGCCCGCCGGAGGAGAATGGATAATACGACCCGTATTTTTCAAATGCGCGTATAAAAGCTAAGAAAATACAAGACATATCAACAAAATAAATCCTATATTTAATGTAAGCAAAACATTCTTAGAACTAATCAGATACAACATCAACATTACTAAGTGAGCCTGTAAGACAACAATTCAAATTTACATGATCGTTCTTTGTATTGAAACTTATCACTGTTACACCATATTACAGTACATATTTTATTAAATAGTACACATTATCTGTTTGTCCATTGCTACCGCCCATCTAGCACGTGACTTACTTAGTTTATACACATTTATCTCAGTTCGATTGCGAATCACGTTCTTGCAGCATTAGTTAAATCATTGTTGAAATCTCGTTCCTGGTGGATTCAATTACCACAAAGGCGGACATCACCACATTGGTTCTAGCGAGGTTCAAACTTTCAAGCTCGCGATTAATAGGCGGAGACCGTATACATGTCACAATGAAGGTTTCAATTATATACAGGTCCCGTTACTTAGTACAGTCACATTTGGTACACTTGACTGAAACAAAGCTATAAATAGCAGTGTGCACAAGCATAACGCCATCATATGTACACGCATAACTTCATCATATGCACAAGCATAACTTCATCATTTGTACACACGTAACTCCATCATATGTACACGCATAACTTCATCATATGTACACACATAACTTCATCATATGCACAAGCATAACTTCATCATGTGTACACACATAACTCCATCATATGTACACGCATAACTCCATCATTTGTACAAACATAACTTCATCATATGTACACACATAACTTCATCATATGTACAAACATAAGTCCATCATTTGTACAAACATAGCTCCATCATATGTACACACATAACTCCATCATTTGTACACACATAACTCCATCATATACACAAGCATAACTTCATCATATGTACACGCATAAGTTCATCATTTGTACACACATAACACCATCATATGTACACGCATAACTTCATCATATGTACACACATAACTTCATCATATGTACAAACATAACTCCATCATTTGTACAAACATAACTCCATCATTTGTACAAACATAACTCCATCATTTGTACAAACATAACTCCATCATTTGTACACACATAACTCCATCATATGTACACACATAACTTCATCATTTGTACCAACTTAACTTCATCATTTGTACAAACATAACTCCATCGTTGTGTACAAACATAACTCCATCGTTGTGTACAAACATAACATAACTCCATCGTTGTGTACACACATAACTCCATCGTTGTGTACACACATAACTCCATCGTTGTGTACAAACATAACTCCATCGTTGTGTACAAACATAACATAACTCCATCGTTGTGTACATACATAACTCCATCGCTGTGTACACACATAACTCCATCGTTGTGTACACACATAACTCCATCGTTGTGTACAAACATAACTCCATCGTTGTGTACAAACATACTAGTAACTCCATCATTTGCCCATACATAACTCAATCATTTGTACAAACATAGCTCCATCACGTGTCCATACATAACTCCACCATGTGTGCAAACAATAGTGACAATGTAAACGAGGAAAGGATGAGCATCAAGTTACCGAGTGCCCCTCCCACAATGGGAGGATATTATTGAGCATCAAGTTACCGAGTGCCCCTCCCACAATGGGAGGATATTATTGAGCATCAAGTTACCGAGTGCCCCTCCCACAATGGGAGGATATTATTGAGCATCAAGTTACCGAGTGCCCCTCCCACAATGGGAGGATATTATTGAGCATCAAGTTACCGAGTGCCCCTCCCACAATGGGAGGATATTATTGAGCATCAAGTTACCGAGTGCCCCTCCCACAATGGGAGGATATTATTGAGCATCAAGTTACCGAGTGCCCCTCCCACAATGGGAGGATATTATTGAGCATCAAGTTACCGAGTGCCCCTCCCACAATGGGAGGATATTATTGAGCATCAAGTTACCGAGTGCCCCTCCCACAATGGGAGGATATTATTGAGCATCAAGTTACCGAGTGCCCCTCCCACAATGGGAGGATATTATTGAGCATCAAGTTACCGAGTGCCCCTCCCACAATGGGAGGATATTATTGAGCATCAAGTTACCGAGTGCCCCTCCCACAATGGGAGGATATTATTGAGCATCAAGTTACCGAGTGCCCCTCCCACAATGGGAGGATATTATTGAGCATCAAGTTACCGAGTGCCCCTCCCACAATGGGAGGATATTATTGAGCATCAAGTTACCGAGTGCCCCTCCCACAATGGGAGGATATTATTGAGCATCAAGTTACCGAGTGCCCCTCCCACAATGGGAGGATATTATTGAGCATCAAGTTACCGAGTGCCCCTCCCACAATGGGAGGATATTATTGAGCATCAAGTTACCGAGTGCCCCTCCCACAATGGGAGGATATTATTGAGCATCAAGTTACCGAGTGCCCCTCCCACAATGGGAGGATATTATTGAGCATCAAGTTACCGAGTGCCCCTCCCACAATGGGAGGATATTATTGAGCATCAAGTTACCGAGTGCCCCTCCCACAATGGGAGGATATTATTGAGCATCAAGTTACCGAGTGCCCCTCCCACAATGGGAGGATATTATTGAGCATCAAGTTACCGAGTGCCCCTCCCACAATGGGAGGATATTATTGAGCATCAAGTTACCGAGTGCCCCTCCCACAATGGGAGGATATTATTGAGCTGGATATGAATTAATTAATTACTAAGGAGGTACAAAATACATACTGGAAAATGTTTAATCAGGACAACACTTACACTCGTGGTCAACATATAGTAATCACAATGGTTGGTTGTCATCATTTGCACGACTATAATATATTAATATACAATGTACATGTCACATGAGAGAAAAATGTGCAGTCAGCCGGGAAATCCAACACAGTACAGGCGTGTTCATATTTGGGTATATAATTATATAGCTACAGTTTACATCCGCTATGTTAAAACGGTTATGTCGAATTCTCCGGTTATCTCGAAGTCGGATCAAAGTCCCGTTTCAGACACTATTATTTTACATATAACTGGCTGTTTATATCGAATTTCGTTAAGTCAAACTTCGGTTATGTCGAAGTATTTTGTTCGATCCGACGGAATTCGACATAACGGATGTAGATTGTAGTTTAATTATATAGTGCAACCTGTACATACAAGCAATACGAAACATAACAACAGCCAGCCTCATGGACTTACGAATCGGATGCACTAACACTATTGTAACGTCATAGTCAGTACAATGAACAAATATCAATACAAGTGAAAAGCAATTCAATAAAAGATCAGCACAGAAACTAGATTATTATTCAATACAGAAGCATGTAATTCTATTAGCGGGCTGGAGTCTGATAATGGCGAGTAATATAGGTTAAAACATAATTTATTTCTAAATATAATAGTAAGTACATATTGAACAATGCCTACATTAACATATCACTGCTCAGAGTAATATACGACAAGTAGGTCATGAAGTATTTGTTGATCACTGTAAAAACCAAGACTTACCATCTGCTAATTTAATACAACTATAATCTAGATATTGCAAGGAAGAGACAGCATATATTTGAAGATTAGCATATATTGGGATGCATTCCTGTATGAATAAGCATATGTTGCTTCAGATATCCAGAACGTGTAAACCCTTTCTTACAGAATTGGCATTCATACGGTCGTTCTCCCGTATGAATAAACATATGCTCCTTCAAACTTGCAGCTCGAATAAACCCTTTCTTGCAGACATGACATTCATACGGTCGTTCTCCCGTATGAATGAACATATGCTCCTTCAGAAATGCAACTCGAGTAAAGAATTTCTTGCAGATTTGACATTCATGAGGTCGTTCTCCTGTATGAATACGCATATGTGCCTTCACAGTACCAAACCTGGTAAATGATTTCTTGCAGATTTGACATTCATACGGTCGTTCTCCCGTATGAATAAACATATGCTCCTTCAAACTTGCAGCTTGAGTAAACCCTTTCTTGCAGACATGACATTCATACGGTCGTTCTCCCGTATGAATGAACATATGCACCTTCAGAAATGCAACTCGAGTAAACAATTTCTTGCATATTTGACATTCATGAGGTCGTTCTCCTGTATGAATGCGCATATGTTGCTTCAGACATGCAGGCTGAGTGAACCGTTTCCTGCATAGTTGACATTCATACGGTCGGTCTCCTGAATGAATACGCATATGCTTCTTCAAATTTCCAGTATGATTAAACAGTTTCTTGCATATTTGACATTGATGAGGTCGTTCTCCTGTATGAATGCGCATATGTTGCTTCAGACCTGCAGGCTGAGTGAACAGTTTCTTGCATAGTTGACATTGATGAGGTCGTTCTCTTGTCTGATTAACCATGATGCACGAACCCGTATGTCGTTTCAGATGTCCAGAATCACAATTATGAAGACGTTCTCCATTGTAAATTGAAGCATATGCCTGTTAATGTTAAGAATGTTAACAGTTAACAGTTCACCATCATGAATTTCAATTTGCATGGTGGTTAGATTCGTCTGAAATTATAACACAATTGTATCTATTAGTAACATACTAAGGCAAATAAACACAATCGTATACATTATATAATATATGTGGCTGTATCTTATCAAAATGTAAACACATTCGATAAGTGTATGTCTGATACCTTCAACAACTATTTGCTTTGCAAAACCTATCGGGTATACCACGTGGTAATATGATGTTGGTAATAATGACGAGATTGTCTATGTGTATACGTTTTCTGATGATGCATAGCAAGGAAGTTTGCAAATAAATTAATTAGTTTAAACATTATTTATGTTACAACTTATATTACTCACTCTCGGATGAAAACGTAAATATGGTCATTCGTGTGGGGTACCCGGAGAAAACCGACCTGTCCGATCTGGCGACCACCGTACAATTTCACATACTTCCCGGTCCGAGGATAGAACCCGGGTTACATTGGTGAGAGGCGTGCGCAATAACCACTGCGTTAATCGGACAACCAATATATTAATTGGAATAATGGTTGCAAGTATATGTAGCAGATATTAAACTTGTTTCGCAGAGAAACGTTCGAATATCAATATCCCTTGCTGTGGAACGGCAGGCACTCTGATATATGATTGTCTAATTTTAAAATGCAATATTCAAAATCGACTACGCCATCATATTTCCTCACAGCCACACTCGTCACTCCATCACCACAGACAATGAAGACGTTGATCAATGTGTATTTAGTAACAGGATATGAACATCTGTTTATGTTATAACCCAGGCATTTAGCATTTAGAATGTATTGTAGTGAATGGCAATTGGGTTCATTAAGAGCCACAGTCTGACGCGGAAGATGGAGACACCGTCTTGACCGGAAGTGAGGCATTCTGGGATCCGGTGTGAACGAAGCAAGCACGCCATACACGCTCTGAATACATGACTGACAAGACGTATTTATCCTGTAATATAAGTAGCTGCTGTAGGGTACACAATTGGTAAGTTCTCTTATCCTATAGTGACTACTTCAATGGTGTCAGAAGTTTGTTGGATAAAGAACTACACGCCGTGAAATATTAGAAAAACATTGCAAGCACCTGCTGTGTGATTTCAGGCTGTAAAAAACGCAGGTGTTGGAAGAACGTGGAGGCTGCTTGATAGATTGAGGAATCCGGTTTTAATCGATTGGGGACAGGCGTAAGACGTCCTTTACCCATCGAGTTCACAAAAACAAGGCGCAGATTGCTTGTTTTGGCTGATATAAAACCGTCAGCATTGTCAGACAACTACGCACTTGCATTACCGGAAGTGAACGGAATTACGACATTGGAACAGTTTCCTGGCCTTTATAGTTGGTCTCATCCCATTTGATAGTAAATAACTTTCTTAAAAGGGGAAGGAGGTTCTCTGTCCTGTGTAGTATCTCCGTTTGCTTTTGTTTTTCAGGAATTGGAAAAACTCGCAAGTAAGTGCGCATTTGTGTTGTCTGTTTATATAGTAGTTAGCATAATATACCTGGAACTATGTCTGATAGTAATTTAGTCCCAGAAGGGAAACGAATCGCCATTAATTATGCAACTATTGAGCAACTGGTCACGATCCCTGGGATTAAAGCGAGGCTTGTCCATACGATCGTTCTCATTAGAGAAAATAATGGTAATATTACTCCGGAGGTGTTATCCTCCATTACAAGGAGTAAACTGAGCAGTGAGGCTGTTCGGATGAAATATTTTAGACCCAATGTTCAGCTACCATCCGGAGAATCTCATTCTGAGTCTGATCATGATGATCATTATGCTCAAACGCTCGGTGATACATTAACGTACACCGAGGAGGCTAGACAGTCTGATTGGACCGATGTTCTTAAGACATTGAACACGGCGACTGGTCTGGTCCAACAGAGGGTGGTAGAAAAGGCATCAATAGAGAGTAGACCAGTGAAAGACTCTGCCCTGCCTAACCCACCTACTGATGAGGAGCGCTACCCCCTTAAAAGTGATACACGGGAAAGTAGGCTCCATCAATATGATGTATATGGCATACCCTCAGGTGGGAATCCGTTTTCGCCGGGGCCTTCACGAAGGCCGGAATACAACCATAATGTGTATGACCCGATAAGTGGGGAACATAGTACACATCATGTTGGGCATCAGGCAACTGATATGTTCAGTGGAACACGGGTAAGGTCCCGTGTACGGGACCCAGTCGCTAAGAGGTGTTATGCGCCCGATGATGGCGACAGTAGTACTGATGACGAATTCAGTATACGACCTAGTCGTATTGACAAAGGTCGCAAGGCAACAGGTCAGGACCTGCATAATAGGCGAAAACGAGCTAGAGATGTCATCAACATGTTGCCCAAAAATATAACGTATGAAGGCAATGGTAATTGGACTGCATTCAAGCAGAAGTTTGTCCGTTTTGCACATGCATGCGATTGGACAAAGGACGAGTGCTTGAATTGTCTGTGCTGGAGCCTTACTGGAAAAGCTGCAGACTTCTACGCAATATTAACTGAGCATAGAGAAGATCTGTCTTATCGCAGACTCATGCAAAAACTAGAG
>CM026392.1:57735432-57754773 GCA_014843695.1 Archivesica marissinica
AGAGTCGGTTTGGTGTGAGAGAGCTTCCGGCCACAACACAGGTCCGGTTTCAACAGGCAGCCCAGTCACATACAGATGCTTTAGAGGATTGGGCAGATAGAGTCCTCACATTAGCCACCAAGGCGTTTCGCGACCTGCCCGAGTATTACTCCACGCAACAAGCAATAACTCGCTTCTGCCTGGGGCTTGTGGATCGTGAGGCAGGGCATCATGTGTGCATACAAAATCCTAGCACCATGGAGGAAGCCATGAATGATGTACGTCGCTACTAGCACGTACCCCAAGCAATGTTTGGTAAAACCAAACGTGTACAGCGTAAGATGGATCATGAGGATGACCATCCCGCTGTGCATACGGTACAAGACCGGGCAACGTTGCCTAATAAAGGGGGGAAAGGGAGTGAAGGGACCCCTGACCTGACCTCTATTGGGGCAATAATGAAAACATTGCAGAAACAATTGGAGGAACAGCTACGGATAGGGCTGGATAGAGTAGCTGCAGAAGTAAAGCAGCAGAGGGATAGTGGATCTACCAAGCCAGCAAACAGCAGGGTGAAAGCTGGTGAATGTTTTGGCTGTGGAGAAAGGGGGCATTTCAAGCGGGATTTCCCAAGATCTGGTGACAGGTATGCGTCACGTCGGCCATTAAACAGGAAAGGGTCGAGTTCAAAGGCCAACCCTCGACCCAAAAAGGATTAGGCCAAAGGGGGCAAATAGGGACTGGTGATGATGAATTGGCGGAATTCAAGGTGTGTCAGTTGACATCCACATCACAGTTCAGCATGAACATCCAAGTTTGGTGGTAGAACCTGTACGGTTAAAGATTGGCGTACAGTGGTATAGCGAGCAAATTTATGTGGCTCCAATCGAACAAGATATGCTCCTCGGTTTTGACATATTATGTCGAGGGTCTGTCGTGTTAGACATGGGTAGAGGCATATTGGTGTTTGATGGGCAGGAGATAAACCTGTATGGAGGTAACAGTGTAGAAACGCCTGTGGTTGCTCGGGTTACAGTGGCCAAACACCAGACCATCCCATCTAACTCCGTGATGAGGGTGAAATGTATTCTTAATTGCGAGATGCCCGAGTACTACGTTTTAACCTGTATATAGTCTGGAAGTCCTTGTACCGAGAGTAGTGTGTGGTGCAGGAGCGGATCCGATTGTGTGTGTTATCAACCCAAGTGATAAACACCGCTTGTTACAACAAGGGATGCAGATCGGCAGAGCCTATCCAGTAGAAGAGTTCCTAGAGACGGACAAAGATTTGTATGCATGTGAATCTGAGCATGGCATACAGGGGTAGAGTGATCGGGGGGAGGACCCATCAGTCGGACTGGTTGAACCTGAGCCCGAGTCACTAATAGACATACTCCCAGATCATTTGAAACAAGTATATGCAGAGTCATGCAAGCATTTGATAGGAGACCAGAGTACTCGATTAGCGCAGCTGCTATCGGAGTTCCAAGATGTGTTTGCCAAAGATGAATTTGACTTAGGGAAGTTTATTAAGATCAAACACAGCATAAACACTGAAGGGGCTAGGCCTATTAAACAGCGCGTGAGGCGAACGCCAGCTTGTTTCGTGGGAGAGGAAGAAGCCCACCTTGAGAAAATGCTGAAGGCTGGAGTGATTGAGGAATCTACTTCAGAATGGGCCTCAGCACCCGTGTTAATACGGAAGCGTGATGGGTCGGTCCGGTGGTGCACTAAATGATGTGACGGTTAAAGATGTGTTTCCATTGCCTTTAGTAGACGACTGTCTGGATACCCTTGCAGGCAGTGTATGGTTCTCTAAGTTAGATGCCAATTCTGCTTATTGGCAGGTAAACATAGAGAAGGAAGATCGAAAGAAGACCGCCTTTATGACCAAATATGGTCTATTCGAACATGTAAAGATGGGTTTCGGATTATGTAATGCACCGGCCACCTATGCACGAGTAATGAACCTTGTCCTAAGAGGGCTAAACTGGAAGACAGTATTAGCCTTCTTGGATGATGTATTGGTTCTGGGGAAGGGTTTTCAGGACCACCTAGTCAATTTAGGGGAGGCCCTGAGAAGATTTAGAGCCAATGGCTTGAAGTTAAAGCCAAAGAAATGCTTACTCTTCCAAAGAGAGGTAGAGTTCCTGGGCAGGAGAGTGAGCAGCAATAGCCTGGCCATGTCAGGGGCAGACGGTGTAGTGGTACGGGAATGGCCGTTACCAACCTGTTCAAAGGATGTTTAACGGTTTATGGGATTGGTTAACTACCACCGAGTGTTTGTCAAGGACTTCGCCCGGTTGGCGGAACCATTGTACAGCGTCGTGGGTAAACAGAAGTTTCGGTGGGAAACTGACCAGCAGACAGCATTTGACGCTTTGAAGAACGCTCTCACGGAACCACCTGTATTAGGTCTTCCGAATCATAACGACGAGTTTATCTTGGATACGGATGCATCCGATGTAGCAATCGGAGCCGAACTTCTCCAGATCCAAGATGGATTCGAAAAGGTGATAGCTTATGGGAGCTACGCGTTGACTCGCGATCAGTGCAAGTACTGTGTTACTAGAAAAGAACGTTTAGCAGTCGTGCGGTTCACACGCCAATATCGACACTATCTCTTAGGGAGATCCTTTACGGTTAGGACTGACCACTCGAGTCTAACCTGGTTGATGCGGTTCAGGGAATCACAAGGGCAGTTGGCGAGATGGCTCGAGGAGCTATCTCAATATAATATGGTGCTACGGCACCGGCCAGGCAATAAGCATGGACACGCAGATTCCTTGTCTAGAATACCTACAAGAGAGGAAGCGTGTGCTCAGAGGCTGCCTGAGGATCTGCTTTGTGGCTGGTGTGAATACTGCTTGAAAGCAGAAGAAAAGTGGGGATCGTTTATCGAGATCGTAGACATTGCAGTCCAGTTGGCCTCGCAAAGAGTACAGGGATCCGCGGTCGACATTGCACAGGTCGGCGTCGGGATCAGTACTAAGGGCAAACGAGGCGGGAACTGGTCGGTCTATGGAGATAAACGATCGTCCATGGATAGCGTAGACATTGCAGACCCTTTGGCCTCGCAAAGAGTACAGGGATCCGCGGTCGACATTGCCCAGGTCGGCGTCGGGATCAGTACTAAGGGTAGGCGAGGAGGGAACTGGTCGGTCTACGGAGATTTAGAATCGTCCATGGACATCGTAGACATTGCAGACCCGTTGGCTCCGCAAAGAGTACAGGGATCCGCGGTCGACACTGCGCAGGTCGGCGTCGGGATCAGTACTAAGGGTAGCCGAGAAGGGAACTGGTCGGTCTACAGGGATTCGAAGGGAACTGCAGAAAATCAGTTATACGACAGTGGCAAGCCAGTTCAAGCTAAAAGGCTGAACTTTGCAGGTGTAAGTTCGAACCAGGATGAGACACAGACTTGCGAAGTGACCCAGGTGATGGGTATGTCTAATGCTGGCAATAATCAAGAAGGGCAGGGAATTAGTGGCTCCATATTAAGCACCACTGTACATAGCACTGATATTCAGCCATCGGCATGGGGCTTCACCTTGTTGGATCTTAGTGAAGCCCAGGAGAAAGATGAGGATCTATTTATCATCAGGACTTGGTTGAAAACGTCAGTCAAACCAAGTGAATCGGAGTTGTTCTTGTCTAGCCCGGCAACCAAGTCGTATTGGCTAAACAAGGAACAGATCCTATTGATTGATGATGTGTTGTATCAGGATGATGCAGCTTATGGGGAGAAGAAGTTAATGGTTCCTCGCAGCATGCGAGATGATGCTTTACATAGCAACCATGATCTTCCGTCTGCAGGACATCAGGGGGTGGCACGGACAACTGAACGTGTTAAGGAGAAGTTTGCCTGGTATGGAATAAGTCGAGATGTGGCTAATTATGTAGTCGGTTGCGAAACCTGTAATCGCAATAAAAAGTCGGACCGCCGTGGACGGTGTCCTATGACAGAATACCAGGCAGGGGATCTGATGGAACGAATACATATAGATTTCCTGGGTCCACTTCCAAAGACACCTCGTGGAAATGCACACATTTTGATGGTAGTAGATCAGTTTACTAAGTGGGTCGAGTGTATACACCTGCCCTCCCAAACTGCTGAAGTTACTGCAAAAGCACTAGTAGATTGTGTCTTTTCCAGGTTTGGGGTACCGTTCCAGATTCATTCAGATCACGGTCGGAACTTTGAGTCTAGGCTTTTTAGTGAATTGTGCAAGGCACTTTACATTCATAAGGCTAGAACAACTCCGTATAGGCCATCGGCGAATGGTCAAGTGGAACGGTACAACCGCACCCTCATGGAGGCTGTGCGATGCTTTATAGGTAAGCATCAAAATCAATGGGATGTAGAACTCCCACAGATTGCTGGAGCTCTCAGATCAGCAGTGAACCGTAATACTGGGTTCACGGCCAATATGCTGATGCTCGGGAAAGAGGTCAACATACCAGCCACTGTGATGTTTCCACAAGTGAATGAGAAACATGAGACGGAGGAGGGTTATGTGGCAAAGCTGACTGCGAAGCTGCAGGAAGCTCATACCACTGCCAGGTCTACCCTGAGAACTTCTTCTAAACGAATGAAGAATAGTTATGACCTCCGTATTCTAGAAAGAAGTTACGAGGTCGGTGACGTTGTATACCTGTTAGACACGGCTGTTCTAAAGGGGAAATGCAGAAAACGATGTCCACCTTGGAAAGGTCCAGGTTTCATAGTTACCAAGCTCTCTGCATTCATTTTCAGGATTAAGCTGAGGAACGTAATAGTTGTAATGAATCATGACCGACTAAAGCCATGTAAGGACCGTACTCCACCCGCATGGATCATGCAGTGGAAAGCACATCTCGGCAGGGATGTCGACACCAGTGATAATGGAGAATTATACTGTGTATGTCGAAAGCCATAGCAGGGTCGTTTCATGATCCAGTGCGATTATTGCGAGGAGTGGTATCACGGGTCATGTGTTGATATCACTGCAACAGAGGCCCAGGATATAGATAAATACCGCTGTATGAGGTGCAAGAGTCACTGACAAAGATTTTATCTTTCAGGAATAATGGCTGTACATATGACGACATTGACTGATGCCTACTTGGAGGAGGTAGAGCGAAGTACCCGACGTGGGGATGTGTTGCCTCCTCAGTCGGTGGTAGACGGGCTGAACCGCTGCTTCAGGTCCACGACCGAACAGCGTGTTCAGGCTCTGTTGGGACAGGTGGCATTGGCAAAGGCCAAGAATAATGCCAAGTGGCGCCGGTTAGCTGCGCGAACTGCAGAGACTCTGCAGTTCCACTCCCACACGTGGATACGGGAAAATATCCAGGATATTGGGGATAAAAAACAGGTCACTCCCAAGGATTCCGGACATAGTTGTCGGAGGGATGTGAGAATAAAGGAGGACCCCAGTATTGAGCGTAGCGGGGAGAATCTGGAATCCATGGATTTGGACGTGGAGGAAGACAGGCTGTTGGCATCGGACAGCGAGATCTGTCTGGAGGTAGAGTGCAGATCTCCAGTCCGGGTTCGGAATGAACCCAAGACGGCTGCGTGCGAGGGTCAGGCCCGCAGCTCGGTCCCTCAGGCGTATGAAGGTGCCAGACCCAAGCAGGGGCAGCCTGGGCGAGGCCATCACTCTCCTAGGGGGGAATCTATGAGGGGAGGCGACCGTCGGCCTTCTGGAGGTCGGGGACGGCCGAGTAGTGGTGGACGGCCATGGCAGGAAGAACGAGTGACGCTTGAATGCTGGAGGCAGCCTAGGCATAGAGGTGCAGGTTATCGTTCTCGCCATTACCCGAAGGAAAGACTAACCGGCAAAGGAGCTTCGGGTAGAGATCAAGGTCATTATGGACCTGGCCCTAGTAGGATGCCCTACATGGAGGAATCGGGGAGGAGTGGAAGAGACCTCTCCGTCACCGAACATAACACCACCCAATCATATCCGAATAAGCGAAGCCGGGTAGACCAGGTGATGTTACCTGTGGGTCGTGGTATGACTGTAGATTACCACCAAGCTACAGTTGGTGCCGCCACAGTGACATCACCGGGTAGCTCCAGAGAATGTAGGCCGGAGGATAATATGCTGGTTCGTCGGTGCCCAGTACCAGATTGCCCTGGGAAATGGCAGCAGTTACATGCGTTTAGCTGCCATCTTCCATGTGTCTTTCAGCTGGAGGTAATGTCCGACGACATTACAGATCGCAGGGTGACGGCGCTGAGGCTAGTCACGAGATGGATGCTCGGTCATCGCGCCACTCTGCATGATCTTATGCGTTATGTGGAGCTGCTGACTGATCTGCCTGCTCTGAGAGTGGTCCTAGGTCCGTTACCAAGGCAGCCATGGAGAGCATGTGTGTGGCCCTAGGGGAGGTCACTCCAAAGGGCTGGATGGTCAGACCATCCGGTAACTCGCCGGCTCTCCTGGTGAACTGGAGTATTCTGCTGGACCTACTCTCAGTGTTGAAACCCCAACAACGACAGTCATTGATGGATGAGTTCTCCCTAACGAAGGACGAAATGGCTCAGGTGGAGAGGATCCCTGAAGCATTTGACAGTCACTGCCACCTAGATCGAACCCGTATAGAATATAAGCTTCCTCGGGATTCTAGTTTGGCAACGATATGTGACTCGGCAACACCGGACAAAGACCATGCGGTGAGATTGGTCGGGGTAGTCGCAAATTTCTGTGACCCCGAAACATACCCAACTCCCGAGGAAGTCGATACCTGGAAGGGACAGGGGGTGGTAATCTGTGTGGGATTACACCCCAAAAAGGAGGCTACAGGATCCGACCTCAAGCGGCTGCAACTGCTCCTAGAAAACCCGGACTTGGTGAGGTGGGGTTAGATCACACCGAACCGGTTGAAAAGTGGCCTGGACAGATGCGGACGCTGAGGCAAACCCTGGGGCTTCTCCAGGCTAGACATGTGCTTGTCCTCCATTGCAGAGGGATGACCGGAGTAGACAATGGTGAGGCCTACACTAGCCTGCTATTTGTGCTACTGGCCAGTGTTAAGCGGGAGCAGCTTATACATCTGCATTGCTTTAGTGGGGATTCCAGCATTGTCAGACAATGGCTGGAGCACTTCCCAAACACTTACTTTGGTTTTACCAAGTTGGTCCATCAGTTCGTTAGGGAGCAACAGAAGGACCACATCCTTATGGTAAAGGAAATGGAGGGGTCCCGGTTGTTGGTGGAAACAGATGCTCCATATTTCCACTTCTTTGGACATAAACGGACCACGCCAGCCCTAATTGGCATGGTTGCGGAAGAGGTGGCCAGGGGAGGCAAATGGGATGATGTGATGAAGACGGCAGTGGAAAACGCACGTCGTCTTTACTTGCATCATCAACCTCCCAAGTAAGCCGACCGACCGAAAGGACCGGATTGCATGTAATTATGGCTTAGGGGTAAGGCACTAAGCCAGATCTGGAGTCGGGTCCGGTGAGGGACTTAGTACTGGTGAACCGCTTAAGTCGGCTTAAGCTTGCCCAGGAAAAGTAGAAATGCTTGGAATTATGGCTTAGATGTAAGGCACTAAACCAAAGGGGGAGTCATCGATGGACTTAGTACTGGTTAGCTGCTTATGTAGGCTAGGCTTGCCCAGGAAAGGTAGGAGTAAGCTTAGGTGTAAGACACTAGGCCAGAGATGGGTTCATTGATGGACTTAGTACTGGTTAACTGCTTATGGAGGCTAGGCTTGCCCAGTAAAGGTAGGTGTAAGACACTAAGACAGGGATGGAGTCATCGATGGACTTAGTACTGGTTAACTGCTTATGGAGGCTAGGCTTGCCCAGGAAAGGTAGGTGTAAGCTTAGGGGTAAGACACTAAGCCAGGGATGGAGTCATCGATGGACTTAGTACTGGTTAACTGCTTATGGAGGCTAGGCTTGCCCAGGAAAGGTCGGTGTAAGCTTAGGGGTAAGACACTAAGCCAGGGATGGAGTCATCGATGGACTTAGTACTGGTTAACCGCTTATGGAGGCTAGGCTTACCCAGGAAAGGTAGGTGTAAGCTTAGGGGTAAGACACTAAGCCATAGAGGGGTTCAGTAATGGACTTAGTACTGGTTAACCGCTTACAACGGCTAAGCCTGCCCAGGAAAAGTAGACAACTTGGAAGATACCTACTTGGGGGTCAGACACCAAGTAGGTCCAGAGAATGGCATTTCCGTCGAGAGATGTCACAAGCCGGTCAGACCGATTGTGCCTGAAGAACGGATCCATTGCCAGAATGATGTGGAGGAAGTCCTTCTGGATAAAGTGGGGAGGAGTGTAGTGAATGGCAATTGGGTTCATTAAGAGCCACAGTCTGACGCGGAAGATGGAGACACCGTCTTGACCGGAAGTGAGGCATTCTGGGATCCGGTGTGAACGAAGCAAGCACGCCATACACGCTATGAATACACGACTGACAAGACGTATTTATCCTGTAATATAAGTAGCTGCTGTAGGGTACACAATTGGTAAGTTCTCTTATCCTATAGTGACTACTTCAATGGTGTCAGAAGTTTGTTGGATAAAGAACTACACGCCGTGAAATATTAGAAAAACATTGCAAGCACATGCTGTGTGATTTCAGGCTGTAAAAAACGCAGGTGTTGGAAGAACGTGGAGGCTGCTTGATAGATTGAGGAATCCGGTTTTAATCGATTGGGGACAGGCGTAAGACGTCCTTTACCCATCGAGTTCACAAAAACAAGGCGCAGATTGCTTGTTTTGGCTGATATAAAACCGTCAGCATTGTCAGACAACTACGCACTTGCATTACCGGAAGTGAACGGAATTACGACATTGGAACAGTTTCCTGGCCTTTATAGTTGGTCTCATCCCATTTGATAGTAAATAACTTTCTTAAAAGGGGAAGGAGGTTCTCTGTCCTGTGTAGTATCTCCGTTTGCTTTTGTTTTTCAGGAATTGGAAAAACTCGCAAGTAAGTGCGCATTTGTGTTGTCTGTTTATATAGTAGTTAGCATAATATACCTGGAACTATGTCTGATAGTAACTTAGTCCCAGAAGGGAAACGAATCGCCATTAATTATGCAACTATTGAGCAACTGGTCACGATCCCTGGGATTAAAGCGAGGCTTGTCCATACGATCGTTCTCATTAGAGAAAATAATGGTAATATTACTCCGAAGGTGTTATCCTCCATTACAAGGAGTAAACTGAGCAGTGAGGCTGTTCGGATGATAGATTTTAGACCCAATGTTCAGCTACCATCCGGAGAATCTCATTCTGAGTCTGATCATGATGATCATTATGCTCAAACGCTCGGTGATACATTAACGTACACCGAGGAGGCTAGACAGTCTGAGTGGACCGATGTTCTTAAGACATTGAATACGGCGACTGGTCTGGTCCAACAGAGGGTGGTAGAAAAGGCATCAATAGAGAGTAGACCAGTGAAAGACTCTGCCCTGCCTAACCCACCTACTGCTGAGGAGCGCTACCCCCTTAAAAGTGATACACGGGAAAGTAGGCTCCATCAATATGATGTATATGGCATACCCTCAGGTGGGAATCCGTTTTCGCCGGGGCCTTCACGAAGGCCGGAATACAACCATAATGTGTATGACCCGATAAGTGGGGAACATAGTACACATCATGTTGGGCATCAGGCAACTGATATGTTCAGTGGAACACGGGTAAGGTCCCGTGTACGGGACCCAGTCGCTAAGAGGTGTTATGCGCCCGATGATGGCGACAGTAGTACTGATGACGAATTCAGTATACGACCTAGTCGTATTGACAAAGGTCGCAAAGCAGCAGGTCAGGACCTGCATAATAGGCGAAAACGAGCTAGAGATGTCATCAACATGTTTTCCAAAAATCTAACGTATGAAGGCAAGGGTAATTGGACTGCATTCAAGCAGAAGTTTGTCCGTTTTGCACATGCATGCGATTGGACAAAGGACGAGTGCTTGAATTGTCTGTGCTGGAGCCTTACTGGAAAAGCTGCAGACTTCTACGCAATATTAACTGAGCGTAGAGAAGATCTGTCTTATCGCAGACTCATGCAAACACTAGAGAGTCGGTTTGGTACGAGAGAGCTTCCGGCCACAGCACAGGTCCGGTTTCAACAGGCAGCCCAGTCACATACAGAGGCTTTAGAGGATTGGGCAGATAGAGTCCTCACATTAGCCACCAAGGCGTTTCGCGACCTGCCCGAGTATTACTCCACGCAAAAAGCAATAATTCGCTTCTGCCTGGGGCTTGTGGATCGTGAAGCAGGGCAAGACGTATTTATCCTGTAATATAAGTAGCTGCTGTAGGGTACACAATTGGTACGTTCTCTTATCCTATAGTGACTACTTCAGTATCAAAGGTTCATTACAAATTATTTTAAAGGTAACTCAATTCTTAAGTTGGTTGTCCGATTAGCGTAGTGGTTATCACACTCGTTTCTCGGTGATACAACCAGGGTTCGATCCTCGGACGACATATCTGTATCATAAATAGCTAAACATTCCTTACACTTTAAACTATACTATTCAACATGTGCATCACCAATAGGATCGTACTAATGGTGAATTTTGTAAAGGGTAGGTAAATGGGTCTAATATTTTCCAAATAATTAATAGACCTTCAAATATGATTGTGAAAATTTATACTTATTGCTATAGAGTTTAATTTGGAAAATGTTAAGATGCTGTTATTTTGCAGGTAATACTTTCCTATTGTTGGATACGGGACAGGAGTATGTATTTAAATCTAAGGTGAAAATGTCGATAAATTTACTTATTTGAGTTTGGGAGCTAAAATGTAGTACTACTTTGTCTTGCCGGTTGTAGGTAATCCGATTGGGGCATAGCCGGCACCAGACATTCAGCCTCCTTGTAAAGAAACATGGGTCGACTAGTTGTTCGTCGATCTTGGAGGGATGTTAATTTCAAAGTTTGTAACCTGAATATCTTGAGAATTATAATAAATCTACAATTACACATATATTAAATCTATCTACTTCCCTATGTTTCTATATACATGATTAATGATATTTCCATAGGAAAACCATTATTGTGCCATGCTAGACTTACCTGCACGACCAGTAGCTAAACATTCCTTATACTGTACTTTATACAATTCAGCAAGTTTGTCACAAATAACATCGTACTAATGGTGAATTTTGAAAAGGGGAGGTAAATGTGTCTAATTGTTTCCAAATAATTCATTGAACATCAAATAATGTTTTGCATCTTTGGTTTAAACACTATTTATAACATACCACATACCATTCCTTTAGATAGGAATCTAAATGTAAACATTTCCCTTGCATCTTTTCCTTTTCTTGTTGCATCTTTCAAGATTTTGGTGTGCTGAAATCAATATTCGTAACCACTATGTTACTATTACGGTGACTTGAGGCTGTTACATTTTCGAATGTTACCAACCTATCAGTTGCTACCCTTGATGATCAATATTAACCATTATACTATATTTTAACCTATGCTCATATACTATTATTTACAGTCACCTTTTGCACATTAATTATAATACGACATTAATCGCATTTCACATTTTCATATACATATGCGTAGGGCTTCCACGTGTAAACGGAGCCGTGTCGTGCAATGGCAATACACGTGTACTAATTGAGTAACCGTGTACACTATCTTAATTGATGACGTCATATAATGAAGCATAGTGACGCAATAAAATCATAGCATAGATTTTTTCACTCAATCTTGTGAGAACTAGTGCATGTAAATGGTAATGGAGAATAAACGAATATCAACAGAAACAGGACAAAACCGCCATGAATATGAGCATGCATTATAATTACACCATTCACATATCAGCCTCGATACGCACTAAGATGTTGGGAAAAAACTAGATATACCATAATAATTATTGTCAACAGATTGTATGACAATAGTTGAATAATACCAGTTTGTAATTTGACTATTTCCCCCCAACATTCTAGTGTTTGTTGCGGCCGATTAGCGGTACAGGTGTTAGTCAGAATTATTTCTAAACTGCAATGATGTAAGCAGCATCTCAGGTATTTACAGGTGTACACAGTAAATCAAGTAAGTAATGCTATTATCTACAAACTAATAGTAACTGCGCAATATGCATACTTGAACAACGTGTAAACGGCGCCGTGTCGTGTATTAAGGATCGTGTACACGTTTACAAAAATCAGTACACCTGGCAACCCTAAATATGCTATAACATATAAGAAGAACTCTATAATCGTACTATTTTGTTATTATTCTTTTGCCAATGTTCAGTATAAACATTGTTATGAATGTCATACTTTGTATTATATACAAGAGTATTACTTAGATATGAAGCTTTCCAGTCTGCTATTACGTTTGTTGGTTTGATACGGTCACGTTATCGAATCAAACCAGAAAAAGCCGTATCATAACTAGTTCCTGAGAAAATAACACATGCGCACTCAGTGCTAGTTTGTTTACTCCATGTTGATTTCAGTGTCAATTTGACAGATAACAGATGTTTGTGGTTTCATGGTAATATTTCAATCGTGTTCCTGTCACTAATTCGATAATTGTGATTTATTCATGATAAATGGATAATGGAAAGCATGATTACAAGTATTAAAAGATCAAATTCATATCAAAATAATACATACGTTATTACGCGGCTAGCTTCATATCTGCATAGGTATCGACCCTCAGTAACTTGGACAAAGAAATGCCTATGCCAATATTTAGAGATAGTACTGCAAATAGCCATTAAGTTGGACCACACATTATAACAACATTACATTCTGTTACCCATAATTTCGAAAGTTCAAGGGCCATAACTCTGGAGATACAGGGACAGTCCAGCTGCTTATCGAATCTGGTCGATATATTATACCAACACACATTGTATGCAAGATTGAATAAAACTACTCAGGTTAGAGAGCAGATATCATTGTGGACGCCGCCCGCCGGAGGTGAATGCATAATACGACCCGTATTTTTCAAATGCGCGTATAAAAGCTAAGAAAACACAAGACATATCAACAATATAAATCCTATATTTAATGTAAGCAAAACATTCTTAGAACTAATCAGATACAACATCAACATTACTAAGCGAGCGTGTAAGACAACAATTCAAATGTACATGATCGTTCTTTGTATTGAAACTTATCACTTTTACACCATGCTACATTAAATATTTTATTAAACAGTACACAGTATCTCTTTGTCCATTGATACCGCCCACATAGAATGTGACTTACTTAGTCTATACACATTCTCAGCTCGATTGCGAATCAAGTTCTTGCAGCAGTAGTTAAATATTTGTTGGGATCTCATTCCTGGTGGATTCAATTGCCATGAGGGCGGACATCACCACATTGGTTGTACACACATAACTTCGTCATTTGTCCAAACATAACTCCATCGTTGTGTACAAACATACTAGTAACTCCATCATTTGCCCATACATAACTCAATCAGTTGTACAAACATAACTCCATCACTTGTCCATAATTTGTACAAACATAACTCCATCGTTGTGTACAAGCATAACTCTATCATTGTGTACAAACATAACTCCATCGTTGTGTACAAACATAACTCCATCGTTGTGTAAACACATACTAGTAACTCCATCGTTTGTCCAAACATAACTCCATCGTTGTGTACAAGCATAACTCTATCATTGTATACAAACATAACTCCATCGTTGTGTACAAACATAACTCCATCGTTGTGTACAGACATAACTCCATCATTTGTTCAAAAATACTAGTAACTCCATCATTTGCCCATACATAACTCAATCATTTGTACAAACATAGCTCCATCACTTGTCCATACATAACTCCACCATGTGTGCCAAACAATAGTGACAATGTAAACGAGGAAAGGATGAGCATCAAGTTACCGAGTGCCCCTCCCACAATAGAAGGATATTATTGAGCATCAAGTTACCGAGTGCCCCTCCCACAATGGGAGGATATTATTGAGCATCAAGTTACCGAGTGCCCCTCCCACAATGGGAGGATATTATTGAGCATCAAGTTACCGAGTGCCCCTCCCACAATGGGAGGATATTATTGAGCATCAAGTTACCGAGTGCCCCTCCCACAATGGGAGGATATTATTGAGCATCAAGTTACCGAGTGCCCCTCCCACAATGGGAGGATATTATTGAGCATCAAGTTACCGAGTGCCCCTCCCACAATGGGAGGATATTATTGAGCATCAAGTTACCGAGTGCCCCTCCCACAATGGGAGGATATTATTGAGCATCAAGTTACCGAGTGCCCCTCCCACAATGGGAGGATATTATTGAGCATCAAGTTACCGAGTGCCCCTCCCACAATGGGAGGATATTATTGAGCATCAAGTTACCGAGTGCCCCTCCCACAATGGGAGGATATTATTGAGCATCAAGTTACCGAGTGCCCCTCCCACAATGGGAGGATATTATTGAGCATCAAGTTACCGAGTGCCCCTCCCACAATGGGAGGATATTATTGAGCATCAAGTTACCGAGTGCCCCTCCCACAATGGGAGGATATTATTGAGCATCAAGTTACCGAGTGCCCCTCCCACAATGGGAGGATATATTGAGCATCAAGTTACCGAGTGCCCCGCCCCTCCCACAATGGGAGGATATTATTGAGCATCAAGTTACCGAGTGCCCCTCCCACAATGGGAGGATATTATTGAGCATCAAGTTACCGAGTGCCCCTCCCACAATGGGAGGATATTATTGAGCATCAAGTTACCGAGTGCCCCTCCCACAATGGGAGGATATTATTGAGCATCAATTTACCGAGTGCCCCTCCCACAATGGGAGGATATTATTGAGCATCAAGTTACCGAGTGCCCCTCCCACAATGGGAGGATATTATTGAGCTGGATATGAATTAATTAATTACTAAGGAGGTACAAAATACATACTGGAAAATGTTTAATCAGGACAACACTTACACTCGTGGTCAACATATTGTAATCACAATGGTTGGTTGTCATCATTTGCACGACTAGTGATATATTAATATACAATGTACATGTCACATGAGAGAAAAATGTGCAGTCAGCCGGGAAATCCAACACAGTACAGACGTGTTCATATTTGGGTATATAATTATATAGCTACAGTTTACATCCGCTATGTTAAAACTGTTATGTCGAATTCTCCGGTTATCTCGAAGTCGGATCAAAGTCCCGTTTCAGACACTATTATTTTACATATAACTGGCTCTGTTTATATCGAATTTCGTTAAGTCAAATTTCGGTTATGTCGAAGTATTTTGTTCGATCCGACGGAATTCGACATAACGGATGTAGACTGTAGTTTAATTATATAGTGCAACCTGTACATACAAGCAATACGAAACATAACAACAGCCAGCCTCATGGACTTACGAGTCGGATGCACTAACACTATTGTAACGTCATAGTCAGTACAATGAACAAATATCAATACAAGTGAAAAGCAATTCAATAAAAGATCAGCACAGAAACTAGATTATTATTCAATACAGAAGCATGTAATTCTATTAGCGGGCTGGAGTCTGATAATGGCGAGTAATATAGGTTAAAACATAATTTATTTCTAAATATAATAGTAAGTACATATTGAACAATGCCTACATTAACATATCACTGCTCAGAGTAATATACGACAAGTAGGTCATGAAGTATTTGTTGATCACTGTAAAAACCAAGACTTACCATCTGCTAATTTAATACAACTATAATCTAGATATTGCAAGGAAGAGACAGCATATATTTGAAGATTAGCATATATTGGGATGCATTCCTGTATGAATAAGCATATGTTGCTTCAGATATCCAGAACGTGTAAACCCTTTCTTACAGAATTGACATTCATACGGTCGTTCTCCCGTATGAATAAACATATGCTCCTTCAAACTTGCACCTCGAGTAAACCCTTTCTTGCAGACATGACATGCATACGGTCGTTCTCCCGTATGAATGAACATATGCTCCTTCAGAAATGCAACTCGAGTAAACAATTTCTTGCAGATTTGACATTCATGAGGTCGTTCTCCTGTATGAATACGCATATGTGTCTTCACAGTTCCAGACCTGGTAAACGATTTCTTGCAGATTTGACACTCATGAGGTCGTCCTCCTGTATGAATACGCATATGTGTCTTCACAGTTCCAGACCGGGTAAACGATTTCTTGCAGATTTGACACTCATACGGTCGTTCTCCGGAATGAACAGGCATATGGTTACTCAGAGTTGCAGATTGAGTAAACGATTTCTTGCATATTTGACATTCATGCGGTCGTT
This sequence comes from Archivesica marissinica, assembly GCA_014843695.1. Classification (NCBI taxonomy): domain Eukaryota; kingdom Metazoa; phylum Mollusca; class Bivalvia; order Venerida; family Vesicomyidae; genus Archivesica; species Archivesica marissinica. Next base: position 57,751,660 of record CM026392.1, read on the forward strand.
CTCCTGAATGAACAAGCATATGCCTCTTCAAACTACAACGCTGATTAAACACTTTCTTGCAGACATGACATTCATACGGTCGTTCTCCTGAATGAATACGCATATGTTCCTTCAGACCTGCAGGCTGAGTGAACAGTTTCTTGCAAATTTGACATTCATGAGGTCGTTCTCCTGTATGAATGCGCATATGTTGCTTCAGACCTGCAGGCTGAGTGAACAGTTTCTTGCAAAGTTGACATTCATACGGTCGGTCTCCTGAATGAATACGCATATGCTTATTCAAATTTCCAGTATGATTAAACAGTTTCTTGCATATTTGACATTGATGAGGTCGTTCTCCTGTATGAATGCGCATATGTTGCTTCAGACCTGCAGGCTGAGTGAACAGTTTCTTGCATAGTTGACATTGATGAGGTCGTTCTCTTGTCTGATTAACCATGATGCACGAACCCGTATGTCGTTTCAGATGTCCAGAATCACAATTATGAAGACGTTCTCCATTGTAAATTGAAGCATATCTGTTAATGTTAAGAATGTTAACAGTCGGACGTTCACCATCATGAATTTCAATTTGCATGGTGGTTAGATTCGTCTGAAATTATAACACAATTGTATCTATTAGTAACATACTAAGGCAAATAAACACAATCGTATACATTATATAATATATGTGGCTGTATCTTATCAAAATGTAAACACATTCGATAAGTGTATGTCTGATACCTTCAACAACTATTTGCTTTGCAAAACCTATCGGGTATACCACGTGGTAATATGATGTTGGTAATAATGACGAGATTGTCTATGTGTATACGTTTTCTGATGATGCATAGCAAGGAAGTTTGCAAATAAATTAATTAGTTTAAACATTATTTATGTTACAACTTATATTACTCACTCTCGGATGAAAACGTAAATATGGTCATTCGTGTGGGGTACCCGGAGAAAACCGACCTGTCCGATCTGGCGACCACCGTACAATTTCACATACTTCCCGGTCCGAGGATAGAACCCGGGTTACATTGGTGAGAGGCGTGCGCAATAACCACTGCGTTAATCGGACAACCAATATATTAATTGGAATAATGGTTGCAAGTATATGTAGCAGATATTAAACTTGTTTCGCAGAGAAACGTTCGAATATCAATATCCCTTGCTGTGGAACGGCAGGCACTCTGATATATGATTGTCTAATTTTAAAATGCAATATTCAAAATCGACTACGCCATCATATTTCCTCACAGCCACACTCGTCACTCCATCACCACAGACAATGAAGACGTTGATCAATGTGTATTTAGTAACAGGAAATGAACATCTGTTTATGTTATAACCCAGGCATTTAGCATTTAGAATGTATTGTAGTGAATGGCAATTGGGTTCATTAAGAGCCACAGTCTGACGCGGAAGATGGAGACACCGTCTTGACCGGAAGTGAGGCATTCTGGGATCCGGTGTGAACGAAGCAAGCACGCCATACACGCTCTGAATACATGACTGACAAGACGTATTTATCCTGTAATATAAGTAGCTGCTGTAGGGTACACAATTGGTAAGTTCTCTTATCCTATAGTGACTACTTCAATGGTGTCAGAAGTTTGTTGGATAAAGAACTACACGCCGTGAAATATTAGAAAAACATTGCAAGCACCTGCTGTGTGATTTCAGGCTGTAAAAAACGCAGGTGTTGGAAGAACGTGGAGGCTGCTTGATAGATTGAGGAATCCGGTTTTAATCGATTGGGGACAGGCGTAAGACGTCCTTTACCCATCGAGTTCACAAAAACAAGGCGCAGATTGCTTGTTTTGGCTGATATAAAACCGTCAGCATTGTCAGACAACTACGCACTTGCATTACCGGAAGTGAACGGAATTACGACATTGGAACAGTTTCCTGGCCTTTATAGTTGGTCTCATCCCATTTGATAGTAAATAACTTTCTTAAAAGGGGAAGGAGGTTCTCTGTCCTGTGTAGTATCTCCGTTTGCTTTTGTTTTTCAGGAATTGGAAAAACTCGCAAGTAAGTGCGCATTTGTGTTGTCTGTTTATATAGTAGTTAGCATAATATACCTGGAACTATGTCTGATAGTAATTTAGTCCCAGAAGGGAAACGAATCGCCATTAATTATGCAACTATTGAGCAACTGGTCACGATCCCTGGGATTAAAGCGAGGCTTGTCCATACGATCGTTCTCATTAGAGAAAATAATGGTAATATTACTCCGGAGGTGTTATCCTCCATTACAAGGAGTAAACTGAGCAGTGAGGCTGTTCGGATGAAATATTTTAGACCCAATGTTCAGCTACCATCCGGAGAATCTCATTCTGAGTCTGATCATGATGATCATTATGCTCAAACGCTCGGTGATACATTAACGTACACCGAGGAGGCTAGACAGTCTGATTGGACCGATGTTCTTAAGACATTGAACACGGCGACTGGTCTGGTCCAACAGAGGGTGGTAGAAAAGGCATCAATAGAGAGTAGACCAGTGAAAGACTCTGCCCTGCCTAACCCACCTACTGATGAGGAGCGCTACCCCCTTAAAAGTGATACACGGGAAAGTAGGCTCCATCAATATGATGTATATGGCATACCCTCAGGTGGGAATCCGTTTTCGCCGGGGCCTTCACGAAGGCCGGAATACAACCATAATGTGTATGACCCGATAAGTGGGGAACATAGTACACATCATGTTGGGCATCAGGCAACTGATATGTTCAGTGGAACACGGGTAAGGTCCCGTGTACGGGACCCAGTCGCTAAGAGGTGTTATGCGCCCGATGATGGCGACAGTAGTACTGATGACGAATTCAGTATACGACCTAGTCGTATTGACAAAGGTCGCAAGGCAACAGGTCAGGACCTGCATAATAGGCGAAAACGAGCTAGAGATGTCATCAACATGTTGCCCAAAAATATAACGTATGAAGGCAATGGTAATTGGACTGCATTCAAGCAGAAGTTTGTCCGTTTTGCACATGCATGCGATTGGACAAAGGACGAGTGCTTGAATTGTCTGTGCTGGAGCCTTACTGGAAAAGCTGCAGACTTCTACGCAATATTAACTGAGCATAGAGAAGATCTGTCTTATCGCAGACTCATGCAAAAACT
>CM026392.1:57755773-57959790 GCA_014843695.1 Archivesica marissinica
ATATATAGTATATGCATGCACTATGTTGTAAGAGAATTAGCGTTATATATATTATATGCATGCACTATGTTGTAAGAGAATTAGCGTTATATATATTATATGCATGCACTATGTTGTAAGAGAATTAGCGTTATATATATTATATGCATGCACTATGTTGTAAGAGAATTAGCGTTATATATATTATATGCATGCACTATGTTGTAAGAGAATTAGCGTTATATATAGTATATGCATGCACTATGTTGTAAGAGAATTAGCGTTATATATATTATATGCATGCACTATGTTGTAAGAGAATTAGCGTTATATATATTATATGCATGCACTATGTTGTAAGAGAATTAGCGTTATATATAGTATATGCATGCACTATGTTGTAAGAGAATTAGCGTTATATATAGTATATGCATGCACTATGTTGTAAGAGAATTAGCGTTATATATAGTATATGCATGCACTATGTTGTAAGAGAATTAGCGTTATATATAGTATATGCATGCACTATGTTGTAAGAGAATTAGCGTTATATATAGTATATGCATGCACTATGTTGTAAGAGAATTAGCGTTATATATAGTATATGCATGCACTATGTTGTAAGAGAATTAGCGTTATATATATTATATGCATGCACTATGTTGTAAGAGAATTAGCGTTATATATATTATATGCATGCACTATGTTGTAAGAGAATTAGCGTTATATATATATATGCATGCACTATGTTGTAAGAGAATAGCGTTATATTAGTATATGCATGCACTATGTTGTAAGAGAATTAGCGTTATATATAGTATATGCATGCACTATGTTGTAAGAGAATTAGCGTTATATATAGTATATGCATGCACTATGTTGTAAGAGAATTAGCGTTATATATATTATATGCATGCACTATGTTGTAAGAGAATTAGCGTTATATATAGTATATGCATGCACTATGTTGTAAGAGAATTAGCGTTATATATAGTATATGCATGCACTATGTTGTAAGAGAATTAGCGTTATATATAGTATATGCATGCACTATGTTGTAAGAGAATTAGCGTTATATATAGTATATGCATGCACTATGTTGTAAGAGAATTAGCGTTATATATATTATATGCATGCACTATGTTGTAAGAGAATTAGCGTTATATATATTATATGCATGCACTATGTTGTAAGAGAATTAGCGTTATATATATTATATGCATGCACTATGTTGTAAGAGAATTAGCGTTATATATATTATATGCATGCACTATGTTGTAAGAGAATTAGCGTTATATATAGTATATGCATGCACTATGTTGTAAGAGAATTAGCGTTATATATATTATATGCATGCACTATGTTGTAAGAGAATTAGCGTTATATAGTATATGCATGCACTATGTTGTAAGAGAATTAGCGTTATATATTATATGCATGCACTATGTTGTAAGAGAATTAGCGTTATATATAGTATATGCATGCACTATGTTGTAAGAGAATTAGCGTTATATATATTATATGCATGCACTATGTTGTAAGAGAATTAGCGTATATATTATATGCATGCACTATGTTGTAAGAGAATTAGCGTTATATATATTATATGCATGCACTATGTTGTAAGAGAATTAGCGTTATATATAGTATATGCATGCACTATGTTGTAAGAGAATTAGCGTTATATATATTATATGCATGCACTATGTTGTAAGAGAATTAGCGTTATATATAGTATATGCATGCACTATGTTGTAAGAGAATTAGCGTTATATATATTATATGCATGCACTATGTTGTAAGAGAATTAGCGTTATATTATATGCATGCACTATGTTGTAGGAGAATTAGCGCTATATATATTATATGCATGCACTATGTTGTAAGAGAATTAGCGTTATATAAATTCCGTCCAACACACAGGCGCTTGACATCTGGACAAGTTGTTTCGGGTGTTCACATGTTTTGTTTGTTTGTTTGTTTTGTACCAGAAACAATTTGCCCGGGCCCCAAACGTCTCGTGTCCAACCTGCTGTAAAGAGAATTACCGCTATATAAATTCCGTCCAACACACAGGCGCTTGACATCTGGACAAGTTATTTCGGGTACACAATCACATGCTTAATTTGTTTGTTTTGTACCAGAAACAACTTACCCGGGCCCCCAAGCGTCTCTTGTCCAACCTGCTGTAAAGAGAATTACCGTTATATAAATTCCATCTAGCAGTAACGTATAAACTAGTGCATAGATGCAGAGACAGGTCAGGATACCGCGTTGAACGTTGATATTCCACATCTTGGCGCAATCTTTCAATCAAACTACCCGCAAGTTGGCGTGCTTTATACGCATGCCTCGACTTCGACCAATGTACGTGCACCTGCTACTCAAACACAGAATTGAATTTAACGCTGCATGCTGGGTAAAATAAAGCATATAACTATATAGTTCCAATACTGACAATTCATTGCGTGTTTTACGTTCATTTATCGTCGCTACCGGTTGCCCATATGAGCGACGCATCCTGAAGAGATTAGTCATTTTAGATTTTTGGAGGATAGTGCATGATACAGACAGAGACCCATTCCAGAGTCTCCTCTGGTTCATTTACGTGCACGGTGTAAAGCATCGACACGAGACCTCGGTTTAACGTCCCATCTGAAAGACTGTTAATTTTATTAGGGTCAGACGGGGGATCGAACCTGCGATCCCTGGATTACCAGTCCAGCGTGTTACCACTGGACTACAGATCCGACAATTCATTAGTGTGATTTTGTTATTTATATCTGAAAACATTGGACATACGTCATGGTATTTAAGCTTGATAAAACCTTTGCAGAGGAGATGGATGTCCTTCGAAATAATTGTAAACGGGCGTACAGACGATATACAACGCTAGATCACCATAGCTCCGTGAACATGTGAGAGTAATAGCAATCTCGCTATTTGTTGCCATCCCTACTTCAAATAAAATAAAATACAAGGTGACCGATTTTGTTGAGTATATATACGTTTCTACTATAGCGTACAGCATGTGAGAGAGCTGCATGTGAGAGCGCTGCATGTGAGCACCGCATGTGAGAGCGCAGCATGTGAGAGAGCTGCATGTGAGAGCGCTGCATGTGAGCACCGCATGTGATAGGCCGCATGTGAGAGAGCTGCATGTGAGAGCGCTGCATGTGAGCACCGCATGTGAGAGCGCCGCATGTGAGCACCGCATGTGAGAGCGCCGCATGTGAGCACCGCAAGTGAGAGCGCCACGTGTGAGAGAGCCGCATGTGAAGCGTCGCATGTGAGCACCGCATGTGAGAGCACCGCATGTGAGAGCGCCGCGTGTGAGAGAGCCACACGTGGAGAGCCGCACGTGGAGCGTCGCATGTGAGCACCGCATGTGAAGCGTCGCATGTGAGCACCAAATGTGAGAGCGCCGCGTGTGAGAGAGCCGCATGTGGAACGTCGCATGTGAACACAGCATGTGAGCACCCCATGTGAGAGCGCCACGTGTGAGAGAGCCGCACGTGAGCTTGTAGCATTATAACAATCCAAACAGAAGCACGAGGACAAACTAGTTACTTACTGACGATATCATAGATAATCATTTATAACTCAAGATATGAATTGTAATATGTTTGAACTCATGTATGTAATAATTTATGCTGTCCGGTTGACGCAGTGGTTAGCACGCTCGCTTCTAACCAATGCACACCGGGTTCGATTCTCGTACCGGGAAGTATGTGAGTTGGTATGGTGATCGCCAGATCGGATTTCTCCGGCTACTACGGTTTCCTTTCACACGAATGACAACATATATAAACGCTTTCATCGGCGCCAACGGATCTGTAGTCCAGTGGTAACACGCTGGACTGGTAATCCAGGGATCGCAGGTTCGATCCCCCATCTGATCCTAATAACATTAACAGTCTTTCAGATGAGACGTTAAACCGAGGTCTCGTGTCTGTGCTTTACACCGTGCACGTAAAAGAACCAGATGTGACTCTGGAATGGGTCTCTGTCTGTATCATTGCACTATCCTCCAAAATCTAAAATGACTAATCTCTTCAGGAGGCGTCGCACATATGGGTAACCGGTAGCGACGATAAATAAACGTAAAACACACACCAACGAGAATGATTAATATAATATGTAAGATAAAATAAGAATATAAAAAGATATAAGATAAAGCTTGTTTCGCGATCGTTGAAAAATAAATAAAATTTAAACATTATTAATTTAATACAATATAAGAAAAATATAATTATTATATTATAACTCACATATTGTGAAAGCCTGTCATCGTCTGTGTGCAAATATCCTGTTAAAATGATCACTACATGTACACGTATGACCATCGGCGATGCTATAAGACGAGATAATAGATAAACTTTAATGACGTTGCATATACGAGGGGTGATTCAAAATTTAGTAATATTGTTATTAACCCATTCAACGCCAAGTATCTGACATGGACTGGTGCATTCAACGCCAAGTATCTGACATGGACTGGTGCATTCAACGCCAAGTATCTGACATGGACTGGTGCATTCAACGCCAAGTATCTGACATGGACTGGTGCATTCAACGCCAAGTATCTGACATGGACTGGTGCATTCAACGCCAAGTATCTGACATGGACTGGTGCATTCAACGCCAAGTATCTGACATGGACTGGTGCATTCAACGCCAAGTATCTGACATGGACTGGTGCATGATATTTTTAGGCCAATAAATTAATAAGAAAATTACCTTTGGACTAGTTCAAATATCAAAATGGGTGATTTTATCTAAAAATAGTAATAATTATTACTGGCAAAAAGTGCAATTTTTGTAAGTCTATTTAGTCTATAAGTCGTGTCGAAAGGGTTAAAAATTGAATCGTATTTGTTTAAATAGCTGTACATTTCTTATTTTATTTAATTGGGGCCTCAGTGATGGAATGGTTAAGGTCGGTCATTTGGCTAGAAGTTAAAAAGTGAAAAATCGACTGGCTGGAATCCAGGCTAGGTAAATACCAGAAGTAGTCGATATCGAGTATCTGGTCTTTGGGTTTCCAAAATACCAATTACGTATTGCATTTATACATGTGTCATGCCATTCATATCAGTATTTTAAATAAAACAATGACACGCAAAAGTCCTATTCATTACCAATAACGAGTGAATGCCAGTAGAGAAATACGACCCAATAGCCAACCATTGTAAAACTGTTTCAAAATTCTTTTGTTTGCGTAAATGAAAATTTAGGTAATATAATACACTACATATAAGTAACTTTACAAATACCGATTGGCACTTATAACACGGCTGCTATAGTGGATGCAGACTTTAGTTGTACAGTTCGGATATAACATAATATACTTGGTATCATCAAGAACATGCAGAAAATGACTTCAAAGAGGACTTTTAATTGCATCAAGTCGGTAAGAACGTGTTTATAGAATTATTACGATTAACAATAACTGTGTAGATCAACATTCACCGACAAATGAGTAGTTGTGTTAGAAATTGTTGTTAAACGGACGTAACAAATTAAGCCTCGTCGGTAGGGATTGGTCCAATGCACTGGACCAGCTACACTCTGTGATACACTTTCTGAAATAAGCAGTATATTCGGCACATGATTTAAATTAAATTAACATGTGTCTATGGTAATACGACATAACTATGCAATATATCAGTTCCAATGGTTCGTACGTCAGTATCTGATCAAGTGGAATAACGAATCATGAACAAAATTCCCATATTTAATTGAACTAAACTAAACTGAAAAAGTTCTTCTCATCTCGCGAGATTTTCTAATTCATAGCATGAAAGAGCATGCTATTATTATACAAACATATTCATATCATTGTATATAGAAATTTAAATGTTGATATTTTGTTAAAGCGACACTACATCGATGAAAACGCAAATGTCTGCAGAATGTAATTTCCTATTATATGGTATAATTTTCTTTCCAATATTTGCCTAAAAAACTGAGTATTTCAACAAATAAACAAGCGTCGTATACGCGGTTTGTCAACAAAAACACTGTTTATTGATTCAATGTTAGTGTTCGAATGTATTTAGAAGAATGTGTAGTAGGAATGCATTTATACTTGAAAACTTGCATTTTATTGGCTGTTTGCGATGCAATGTCGCTTTAATATGTATATGCATTATTTTGTTGTCATAAATATGTCAATAATCACTGAAAGTGGAAATAAAGAAAGAGTATATAAATTAGCTAACCCTAACCCTAATTGGCTGTTCGATTAGCGCAGTGGTTAGCGCTCTCGCATCTCACCAATGCAACCCAGGTTTAATCCTCGGACCGGGAAGTATGTGAGATGGTACGATACGCCAAATGTGACAGGTGGGTTTTCTCCGGGTACTGCGGTTTCCTCCCACATGAATGACTACATATACGCTTCCATCCGCACCACGAGAGTGATTAATATAAAATATAAGTTGTTAAAACTTGTTTCGCAATCGTTGTAAAATAAATAAAGTTTTAAAAAACATTTATCAATTATTTATATAGGTAGCATTTCAAGCAATCCTCTCTGTCTTGTTCCTGATAAACATTTCTATATCCAACAATAATGCTCTAAACTAATGTATTGCTGTTGGTAAATTTACATTGATTTCTAGATACTTTTTGTGTGTATAAATATGTTTTATATTTACGAGGGCCCTATGGAAGAATATATTTGCTAAATGAGTTACCCTCTAAATAAAGAATTTACTTATTTACTTACTACTTACTTACTTCATACGTTAACTATCGTCGCTCCCTGGTTAATCGAGGGCGATGTCGCCACATGGTTAATCGAGGGCGATGTCGCCACATGGTTAATCGAGGGCGATGTCGTCACCTGGTTAATCGAGTGCGATGTCGCCACCTGGTTAATCGAGGGCGATGTCGTCACCTGGTTAATCGAGTGCGATGTCGCCACCTGGTTAATGGAGTGCGATGTCGTCACCTGGTTAATGGAGTGCGATGTCGTCACCTGGTTAATCGAGTGCGATGTCGCCACCTGGTTAATGGAGTGCGATGTCCCCACCTGGTTAATGGAGTGCGATGTCACCACCTGGTTAATCGAGGGTGATGTCGCCACCTGGTTAATGGAGTGCGATGTCGTCACCTGGTTAATGGAGTGCGATGTCGTCACCTGGTTAATGGAGTGCGATGTCGCCACCTGGTTAATGGAGTGCGATGTCGTCACCTGGTTAATCGAGGGCGATGTCGCCATCTGGTTAATCGAGGACGATGTCGCCACCTGGTTAATGGAGTGCGATGTCGTCACCTGGTTAATCGAGGGTGATGTCGCCACCTGGTTAATGGAGTGTGATGTCACCACCTGGTTAATCGAGGACGATGTCGCCACCTGGTTAATGGAGTGCGATGTCCCCACCTGGTTAATCGAGTGCGATGTCGCCACCTGGTTAATCGAGTGCGATGTCGCCACCTGGTTAATCGAGGGCGATGTCGCCACCTGGTTAATCGAGGGTGATGCCTCCAGAAGTAATGTAGTCATTTTAGTTTTTGGAAGATAGTGCAAGATACAGACGCGTCCCTTGTTCTATTACATTGCCGGGACCAGTGCAATGCATAAACATAGTGGACCTAGGTTATATATAATCCCATCTGAAGCACCCTTACAGGTACTATTATTTGACCCGTTTGTGCGATGTGCAGTTTACCTAACAATACCTTTACTTGGCAGGCTCTAACGGTTAATCAGTATTTGGTGCACCAACCTCCGTAAGAAACTGCCAATGCTTTCATAATTATAAAGAGACAAGGTCTAGACGGTGCTCGTACCCGTGACAATCAGTGATGATTGTTATAGTTGTATACAAGTTAGCGAGCTTAACCACTCGACCACGGAGGGGATTTCTATATATACAGAGGTTAACTAGATTCAGAATTGGATTACAGTAAGCTGATGATATGGTCTGTTATGTTCGTCTACACTTTAGAAAATCCAAGGCGGACCAACAATCCCAGTCATATACACCAAGCCTCCTTCGAAATCTTATAAAGTGTTAGAAACTCATGACTTCTACGTCAAAGATCTTCATCAACTTCCGGAAAATCTTCCACCTCCTCGTCCGCCAAGCAAGAAAAAAACAGAAACTATTGATATCGCTGAATACCTGCTTGTAGATGACAAGGCTATACGGGTACGTACATGTATTGAATTAATTTATTATTAAGTCTAAAACAATGTTCGCTTCGGTAACCCGACCACGTCTTCAAACTTCAGTCATAATAGTTAAGCCGACACTGTCTATGAACGTTGTAACCAGACAATGTCTACGAACGTGGCCATAAAATAATGTGTATGATCAGTCACTGCTAACACATATTATTTTAGGGAAATACCCTTTATAATTACGATATTGTAACAATAGTCTGTGGTTCTCGCTTGTTTATTATTAAGTGGAGCTGTGTATGAGCTGGATCGAATTATGGGGCAAATGTGCTCTTTTCTCCGGGTACTCCGGTTTCCTCCCACACGAATGATCACATATACGCTTTCATCCGCGCCAACGAGAGTGATTAATATAAGTTGTTAAAACTTGCTTAGTTTAAACATATTTTATTTCCCAATATAATACATATTGAACAATGCATACACCACGCATAATCAGAATACAGAAACAGGATTAGAATGGAAGACAGAGTCTTATATAATTCTTCTCCTAAAACTTGCTTCGCAATCGTTGTAAAATAAATAAATTTAAACTTTAAACTTCTCTCGGTGATGCTAAGGATACACGTTGTGTGACCTTGTGTGACCTTGTGTAACGTAGCGGCTGTTGTCGTTTTGTATTCTTTGACTCACTATAATGATAGTTAGTGGGGGAAATACATGAAAAACAAATACTATGAAATCATCACAGCGGCTTTCAAACATATTACCCAGCACACGGAACATGGCATGATAGTAACCAACACGGTATCGTAATAGTGCAAGTCGTGATAGCGCATTGGTAGCCAGTTCGCTTCAGGTGCGAAAGGCCCGGAGTTCGAGCCCCACCGGAGCCGTTACGATTGTGCCCTTAGGCAATGCATTTACATTTCCACGTTGCCTCTTCTCTCTCCCTCATGGCGATGGATCCCATCAGGAATGAAGTCTCGAGAGTGATTAATATAAGTTGTAGGAACTTGTTTCGCAATCGAGCTAAAAGAAATGTGTATACACTAGCAAGGTGTCTCATTATAAAGAGGACGCGCTATTATATACCACTTAAGAACAATACGGGTAGATGATCATCGGGAGAATAGTAGCCAATCAATCCACCATGTTACATAATGCTCATTCTGCGACCAATCAGAATTTACTAATTATTTCCTGAAGTACAATATCAACTTAAAAGGGAATAATAATATTATTAAACTAAATGCAACTGTACATGGTACCCGTTTACAAACAACACCACTGCCAACGTCCCTAACTTCAGTACAGTCGCTAATTAATATTTGTTTCAGGTGCCACTGACTGTCCTTAGTAAGCCCATTGATGCCCTTGTGGAGTACCTTGTAGAAGGATACGATGATGATATATCAAAGGTAAAAGATAATGCGGTTAACGCTACTGACGTGAATATAGCATACGAAAATATAAATAGATTTATGTATGTATATAGGGTGGCCTAATTAGTCCTCAACTAATATATTACAGGCGGATCTGCAGTCCAGTGGTTAACACGGTGGACTTGGAAGCCAGTGCTCGCAGGTTCGATCCCCCCCATCTGACCCTAATAAAATTAACCGTCTTTCAGATGGGACTATAAACCGAGGTCTCGTGTCGGTGCTTTACACCGTGCACGTAAAAGAACCAAAGGAGACTCTGGAATGGGTCTCTGTCTATATCATTGCACTATCCTCAACATCTAAAATGACCAATCTCTTCAGGAGGCCTCGCTCGTATGGACAGCCGGTAGCGACGATAAATAAACGTAAAACACACACACTGAACTAATCCCCCATAGGGAGGGTCCTCCTAAATGTTCGTGTAAATGATACACGGTGTTCGAACCCGTGACCATCTGTGATGATAGGTTACTGTGGTATACAAGTCAGCGACCTTAACCACTCGACCACGGAGGCGGTCCTACCATAGAAGACTTTAGCCTGCCTATATATAGCACACACCACACACAATTGACGTCATACACACGGCTGTGTGCTAAATTAATTAATGTACTCTAATGTACTTCAACAAAGTGGTACGAATTGATTCAAATAAAATCGTGATGTACCTGTATTTTTGAAATAGGTTCGAGTCTTATTTCGATGGCTGACCAACCAGCCCATTAACAGGATGCAGATGCTAGAAAAAGAGCCAAAAAAGAAGAACTGTGCTCTACACCATCTCTGGATGCTCCGGACCAAGAAAGAACGATACTGTAAATTATTTAGCACACTCTGCAGGTATAAACAAGTATACTGTAACACATTTAGCCATCTCTGTGGGTATAAATAACAGTACTGTAAATTATTTAGCACACTCTGCAGGTATAAACAAGTATACTGTAACACATTTAGCCATCTCTCTGGGTATAAACAACGGTACTGTAATACAGCTAGCCATCTATGTAGGTATAAACAACGGTACTGTAATACAGCTAGCCATCTCTGTAGGTATAAACAACGGTACTGTAATACAGCTAGCCATCTATGTAGGTATAAACAACGGTACTGTAATACAGCTAGCCATATATGTAGGTATAAGCAACGGTACTGTAATACAGCTAGCCATCTATGTAGGTATAAACAACGGTACTGTAATACAGCTAGCAATCTCTGTGGGTATAAACAACGGTACTGTAATACAGCTAGCCATCTCTGTGGGTATAAACAACGATACTGTAATACAGCTAGCCATATATGTAGGTATAAACAACGATACTGTAATACAGCTAGCCATCTCTGTGGGTATAAACTACGGTACTGTAATACAGTTAGACATATATGTAGGTATAAACAACGGTACTGTAATACAGCTAGCCCTCTATGTAGGTATAAACAACGATACTGTAATACAGCTAGCCATCTCTGTAGGTATAAACAACGGTACTGTAATACAGCTAGCCATCTATGTAGGTATAAACAACGGTACTGTAATACAGCTAGCCATCTATGTAGGTATAAACAACGATACTGTAATACAGCTAGCCATATATGTAGGTATACACAACGGTACTGTAATACAGCTAGCCATCTATGTAGGTATAAACAACGGTACTGTAATACAGCTAGCCATATATGTAGGTATGAACAACGGTACTGTAATACAGCTAGCCATCTCTGTGGGTATAAACAACGATACTGTAATACAGCTAGCCATATATGTAGGTATAAACAACGGTACTGTAATACAGCTAGCCATCTCTGTAGGTATAAACAACGGTACTGTAATACAGCTAGCCATCTATGTAGGTATAAACAACGGTACTGTAATACAGCTAGCCACCTCTGTAGGTATAAACAACGGTACTGTAATACAGCTAGCCATCTATGTAGGTATAAACAACGGTACTGTAATACAGCTAGCCATATATGTAGGTATAAACAACGGTACTGTAATACAGCTAGCCATCTCTGTGGGTATAAACAACGATACTGTAATACAGCTAGCCATATATGTAGGTATAAACAACGATACTGTAATACAGCTAGCCATCTCTGTAGGTATAAACAACGGTACTGTAATACAGCTAGCCATATATGTAGGTATAAACAACGATACTGTAATACAACTAGCCATCTATGTAGGTATAAACAACGGTACTGTAATACAGCTAGCCATATATGTAGGTATAAACAACGATACTGTAATACAGCTAGCCATCTCTGTAGGTATAAACTACGGTACTGTAATACAGCTAGCCATCTCTGTAGGTATAAACAACGGCACTATAATATATTTAGCCCTATTTGCCGAGTTATGCTGTGTGATACTGCACTATTTAGCCGGGTTATGCTGTGCGATACTGCACTATTTAGCCGGGTTATGCTGTGTGATACTGCACTATTTAGCCGGGTTATGCTGTGCGATACTGCACTATTTAGCCGGGTTATGCTGTGTGATACTGCACTATTTAGCCGGGTTATGCTGTGTGATACTGCACTATTTAGCCGGGTTATGCTGTGTGATACTGCACTATTTAGCCGGGTTATGCTGTGCGATACTGCACTATATAGCCGGGTTATGCTGTGTGATACTGCACTATATAGCCGGGTTATGCTGTGTGATACTGCACTATTTAGCCGGGTTATGCTGTGTGATACTGCACTATTTAGCCGGGTTATGCTGTGTGATACTGCACTATTTAGCCGGGTTATGCTGTGTGATACTGCACTATTTAGCCGGGTTATGCTGTGCGATACTGCACTATTTAGCCGGGTTATACTATGTGATACAACAAAATTTAGCCGGGTGGTACATGTCTTTAGTAATGTCACATTATCTCTTACAGATACGCCGGGTTATACTGTGTGATAGTACACACTCTCTCTCTTACAGATACACCGAGTTATACTGTGTGATAGTACACTGTCTCTCTTACAGATACGCCGGGTTATACTGTGTGATAGTACAATGTCTCTCTTACAGATACACCGGGTTATACTGTGTGATAGTACACACTCTCTCTGACAGATACACCGGGTTATACTGTGTGATAGTACACACTCTCTTACAGATACGCCGGGTTATACTGTGTGATAGTACACACTCTCTCTTACAGATACGCCGGGTTATACTGTGTGATAGTACAATGTCTCTCTTACAGATACACCGGGTTATACTGTGTGATAGTACACACTCTCTCTTACAGATACGCCGGGTTATACTGTGTGATAGTACACTGTCTCTCTTACAGATACGTCGGATTATACTGTGTGATAGTACACACTCTCTCTTACAGATACGCCGGGTTATACTGTGTGATAGTACACACTCTCTCTTACAGATACGCCGGGTTATACTGTGTGATAGTACACTGTCTCTCTTACAGATACGCCGGGTTATACTGTGTGATAGTACACACTCTCTCTTACAGATACACCGGGTTATACTGTGTGATAGTACACACTCTCTCATACAGATACGCTGGGTTATACTGTGTGATAGTACACTGTCTCTCTTACAGATACGCCGGGTTATACTGTGTGATAATACACACTCTCTCTTACAGATACGCCGGGTTATACTGTGTGATAGTACAATGTCTCTCTTACAGATACGCCGGGCTTACTCTGTGTGATAGTACACACTCTCTCTTACAGATACGCCGGGTTATACTGTGTGATAGTACACACTCTCTCTTACAGATACGCCGGGTTATACTGTGTGATAGTACACTGTCTCTCTTACAGATATGCCGGGTTATACTGTGTGATAGTACACACTCTCTCTGACAGATACACCGGGTTATACTGTGTGATAGTACACACTCTCTTACAGATACGCCGGTTTATACTGTGTGATAGTACACACTCTCTCTTACAGATACGCCGGGTTATACTGTGTGATAGTACACTGTCTCTCTTACAGATACGCCGGGTTATACTTTGTGATAGTACACACTCTCTCTTACAGATACGCCGGGTTATACTGTGTGATAGTACACTGTCTCTCTTACAGATACGCCGGGTTATACTGTGTGATAGTACACACTCTCTCTGACAGATACACCGGGTTATACTGTGTGATAGTACACACTCTCTTACAGATACGCCGGTTTATACTCTGTGATAGTACACACTCTCTCTTACAGATACGCCGGGTTATACTGTGTGATAGTACACTGTCTCTCTTACAGATACGCCGGGTTATACTGTGTGATAGTACACACTCTCTCTTACAGATACGCCGGGTTATACTGTGTGATAGTACACTGTCTCTCTTACAGATACGCCGGGTTATACTGTGTGATAGTACACACTCTCTCTTACAGATACACCGGGTTATACTGTGTGATAGTACACACTCTCTCTTACAGATACGCTGGGTTATACTGTGTGATAGTACACTGTCTCTCTTACAGATACGCCGGGTTATACTGTGTGATAATACACACTCTCTCTTACAGATACGCCGGGTTATACTGTGTGATAGTACAATGTCTCTCTTACAGATACGCCGGGTTATACTCTGTTTGATAGTACACACTCTCTCTTACAGATACGCCGGGTTATACTGTGTGATAGTACACACTCTCTCTTACAGATACGCCGGGTTATACTGTGTGATAGTACACTGTCTCTCTTACAGATACGCCGGGTTATACTGTGTGATAGTACACACTCTCTCTGACAGATACACCGGGTTATACTGTGTGATAGTACACACTCTCTTACAGATACGCCGGTTTATACTCTGTGATAGTACACACTCTCTCTTACAGATACGCCGGGTTATACTGTGTGATAGTACACTGTCTCTCTTACAGATACGCCGGGTTATACTGTGTGATAGTACACACTCTCTCTTACAGATACGCCGGGTTATACTGTGTGATAGTACACTGTCTCTCTTACAGATACGCCGGGTTATACTGTGTGATAGTACACACTCTCTCTGACAGATACACCGGGTTATACTGTGTGATAGTACACACTCTCTTACAGATACGCCGGTTTATACTCTGTGATAGTACACACTCTCTCTTACAGATACGCCGGGTTATACTGTGTGATAGTACACTGTCTCTCTTACAGATACGCCGGGTTATACTGTGTGATAGTACATGGAGCCGTCAAAGGAGTTCATTATCAAATAGGAGAGTGCGTGGACATGGCGAAACACTACGGAGAGTGGAACGCCGTCTGCGTGGATGGCGACTGGCGCTGTATGGACGCTTTGTGGGGGGCTTGCGATATCAAGGACCCGGGCGATGGAAGAGGCAGGTTTAAATGTGATGAAAGATTTTTTATGACGGATCCTAACGATTTATTAGTCACGCATTTCTCAGAAAGTCCACGTTGGCAATTGTTGGATTCACCTCGCCACATTGATGCCTTTGAAGAGACAGCGTGTTTGAAAAACCGATTCTTTGAACTCGGAATGCAGGTGTTATCACACCCGTTATGTGAAGTTCAAGCCGTGGATGGAGAAGTCGAGGTATTGTTTGGAATTCAACCCAAACAAGGATCCGAGCAGAAGTTCAACTGTTACATTTCACACTTTGACAGACCGGAAACCAAACGTTATTTAACGAATGGTTCAAATAATAGCGTTCCCATCTTCATTCATAAACTCACCGATAGCTCGATATCGATAAGGGTTCGCTTTCCAGAACAGGGGATTTATCGGATGGAAATCGTTGGCAAGCAGACGAATCAGGGAACTGTGTACAACGAATATGATTGGGTGGCTGTCTACAAAGTGCTTGTTGAAGACCCAGCTGATAGGGGATTTCCAAAAACTGACATAATCGGTTGGGGCCCTGGAAAGGATATGCTGAACATAGGATTGGCGCCTTTCAATTACACAAGCGGGGTAATTGTAGCGAAAAATTTGCACACAAAACTACGATTTAAAATCATAGACACAAACATAGTGCAGAATATGAAGTTCTTTTTCAAGATGGCGTCCACCTATGACAATGATTTTAGCATCAATGCAGTGAGTGACAAATTTGATGTCGACATCAACATAATGACATTTTTTATAGAAGCGCCGCCTTTTGGTGAGTATACGCTGAAGATGTTCGCTAGAAACGTACGGGGAAATGTTCCTTTGTCACAAAGACGGGAGATCAATATTTGCAATTATTTGCTCCTCAGTGATCTTCAGCAGTGCACCAGCCCGCTCGGAATATTGACGGAAAAGACGGAAATATACGAAGACCCTCCAGAACACACAATACAGGCAAAGAAGCTTGACAAAGAACCAGCCACGGAAAAACCTTCTGAAGTGACAGAGTCCGTCATTAGTGCGTCGAGTGTAGTCATGGATTCAAACTCACATGCCACAGAGAGCATTCGTAACTCTCCGGAAGTGTTGGAGGAGGTAAACACTCCGGAACCACTGCGCGTACCGTCTGCAAAATCACATACAAAACAGACATTTGTAAGGGTCGACCAAGACCTTCAGGAAATTCCCGAGATACCTTTGAACGTAATCAAACCGATAGTAGCGGATATACAGACAGCACGGAAAACTCCGGACAAACGCGAGATGAAAGTTGTATCCACAAATAAAGTAGTTCCAATGGAAAGTACCGGTGGAAACGATGCTAGTATTATGCTGGTTCCTTCGGAAGAAAAGGGGAAACGGCCAACAACAGGTGTGCAGAGAACCAGGTCACGTGAGGATACTAAATATTTCACCGCGCTTGCACAAGTTAGAGGTGAGAAGTAGTGAAATATTGTAATATACTGAAGAGGACTAACTTATTCGTCCGAAGAGAACAAACGCCACTATAAATGAACTGCTAGACTGTCGTCAAAATTGTGTCCCAAATAGTGGCATGTGACATTTCATTATTTTTCGGCTAATTTTGCTTGCTAAGTAAGTAAGTAAAATGGAGTGGACGGGGTCAATTCTGGGCTGGTTGGGATGAAACCATAACAATTAATATATACTTACATCATGTATTCACTGACGTCATATTATCAGTATGTATGTTTCCATTCGTTCGATATAAGTGTATTAAAGATTGACGAACATGCAACCGGAACTTGGATGTGGATACATTACGCAATCATATATTGTTTATCCATGAACCTTGGGTATTATAATTGTCCCTGGTTTCATTGATGCCTGTATATAACTAGCGGATCTGACTGCCGCTAATATTTCACGGTGGATTTCCAACAACCCAGATTGACTTAAAGCGATACTACAATAGAGAAAATGCAAATTTCTACATACGGTATTGTCCTATTATATAGAATAATTTTTTCCCAAATAGTTTCATCAAAAGCTGAGTATTTCAACTAATAAACAAACGTCGTATACGCGGTTTGTTGACATAACAAAATAACGTAAATAGGTTCGACATACATGCGTAATGCAACTCATGTATCCTGAATAACACGATTTATGGTACAAATTTACCGTTATATCTCACCTTTGTGCCTGTGCATATTTATTT
Source organism: Archivesica marissinica (assembly GCA_014843695.1). Taxonomy (NCBI): domain Eukaryota; kingdom Metazoa; phylum Mollusca; class Bivalvia; order Venerida; family Vesicomyidae; genus Archivesica; species Archivesica marissinica. Next base: position 57,772,846 of record CM026392.1, read on the forward strand.
GTAGACTAATCTTATTTAAATTATTTCTAAACGACATTATCTCGCGTTTAGTATTGACTCAGATGACAAACACATGGCAATTCAGGAGCATGGATGACCGTTATATGAAATCATACTCTATTTTGAAAGTTTACAGACCACAAAAAGACCACTGTTTATTGATTCAATGTTAGTATTCGAATGTATTCGGAAGAATTTGCAGTAGCAATGCATTTATACGTGAAACAATGCATTGTATTTGCCTTTTTGCGATGTAATGTCACTTTAATAAATCAACGTGGTGGCTAACATGTACACTGCGTATGTCTGACCGTGCTCTCAGTAATAATGACCACTAGACTTGGTCAATCATAGCGGCAACACTACCACACTGTGGGGCGTCCGTGGTCCAATTATAGAGCTTTGGATTTGGAATTGAACGGTCCCTGGTTCGATACTCGGTCCGGCTACGTATATAGTGTTATTGAGCAAGGCACCTCACACATTGCTTAGGTCGGCTAAGCCTGCCCAGGACAACATGGCTAGTTCCATGCAATGGGTTCGACATTAATGGAATATACATACATACATGGTTTTTATTGTATTTCCTTGTCCATGCAGTCCTTGCACACATGGCGAAAATACTCAAAATTTACAAAATATGTTATCATGATCGTTAAACAATCTGACACTATGATAAGTGTACAGTCAAACCTGTATTATTGGTCACCTCCATTAAGCAGCCAACCTGTATTAATCAGCCAGTTTCCAGATTCCCATTTGGTTGTTTTATTATATATTTGACCTCTATTAAGTAGCCACCTGTGCTAAGCAGCCACTTTCTCTGACTCCTTTGACCGGCTGCTTACGAGAGGTTTGACCGTATACATGTATAAGAAAGGCATGTATATTATGGTGCTTAGCTGTTTATAAAGGTTGCCTTTACGCCACAATGCCCAACTTGCACATTATATTCAGGAAGTGTTTTTTGTTGCTGGAAATACAGTAGTAGATGAAAAATCGAACTTTTCTTATGTGTTTGTTAGTGTATAAACTTCCCTTAAAATGTGTCAGGGTGCACCAGTTGATGTGTAGGTTTCAAAGAATGAGTAGGGATGCTGCCCCAGACCCCCATACCGGGTTCGCACCTTTAGGGCTCAAATTCGCAACTACATTGCTTCATAGTTCAAATGGGCTTGCACATCAGTTTCAGCAGGCTACGCCGCTGTAAATATTGACAAACTTGCAACTTTGCGAATGGTCTTGGGGCATAATATCCTTATTAACAAATTTAGTACGATCATTTAATATGCCTCCTACCGTCCAATGTTTTGTAATTATAAATTATACTCTTATTAAATCTTGGTTCACAATCGTTGTAAAAAAATAAAGATTATACTTTCCTAAATACACGTACATATATGGCTTATCATACATTTACTTACAGCATTCAGACTATTATAAGGAATATGAGAGTATTTATAATGCCTGCTAAATGTGTACAGCATACACAACACATGCACAGTTCTTAACAAACTAGACTAAGTATTATGGACTTTACACCCATCTGTATCATTGGAAACAACACGCTAGACAACTGATCTCTCCCTCTCTATATATATCCTCTCCCCACCATCTCTCTCAATCTCTCTCCCTCTCTATCTATTTCCTCTCCCCACCCTCTCTCTCAATCTCTCTCCCTCTCTATATATATCCTCAGTCTCTATGTCTCTCTCTATCTATATCCTCCACCCTCTCTCTCCTCTCTCTCTATATCCTCAACCCCTTCTCTATATGTTTATGAGCAGTAATATATAGGTGTATAGGTATTATGCGTTATTTACAGTACCGCAGTATTCATTTGTACCGCAGCTGTGTAGCTTAGAATTACTGCAGCTGCGAAATTCATATGTACTACAGCTGTGTAACTTAGAATTACTGCAGCTGCGAAATTCATATGTACTACATATAATACTGTTCAAAGGGGTAACTAAGCTGTTGATACGACTTTAAACCCAAACACCAACCAAACGCAGTCATAAAATGGTAACATTTATTTTATTTTCCAAAGTTAGTAAGTGACAATCTTGATTAGAATGCTGCCGATGTTCCTTGGTCGGTTGTAGGTTGGTGCATTTCTAATTATTGGAGTAACAAATTGTACATGACTTGCTTTCGGTATTCCCAGGCAGGGAACGTGGAATGTATCATTCTTAGTGGGTAATGCTGGCCCTCTATGAGCACTCGCTCCGTTATCTACAACAAAGAAAGCATATTTGACATATTGTGGGATTATTTCGTTTCGCTAACAACAGAACCAGTACGACGATATCGAAACTATATCGACAGCAGAGAAAATAATAGGCATTTTAATGGTTTAATATCGATATGAGATCAAAGTAGGTCGGTATCTAGCTACTAGTACATCGCGATTTCATGCCGGACCGATTAACTAATATCGGACCGACTGTGCATGCCGGACCAATAAACTAATATGTGTGCCTTGCAGTATTATATTTCTTACATTAAACAAGAATCATAACAATGCTTGGAAAACAACACTCTCTTTTCTAAACTTAATAATACCGATTTTCTAAAATAGAACAAGTAATTTATACTGAGTCAAAAAAGAAACTATACCAAACTAAAAATGACGTAAAACGGATAAAACCATAGAAAGGTTTAATATATTAGTACGTATCAGTACCGGGTATCTTATTGCAACGTCAGCCAACCATAAACACAGGTAAATAAACACCCGATAATCCTGGAACGCCGAATTTCCGATTTGCACGTGCTCCTCAACAAAGACAACTTCCTACACATGTACAAATCGGAAAACCGGTTTATTGTACTGGTATTGCATTATCATCGAGGAAAAACACCTTACATACCCATTGTTACCTCTAACAAAATGCCTAGGCTAAACCGCAATCAGAGAATGCGTGCCATTGGCATGATTGACGGCGGTTTACGTCAGCGTGACGTCGCAAATCGACTCGGGGTTACGCGGATCACGATAACACGTCTACTTCGACGTTATCGAACACATGGATCGGTGGATGACCGTCCAAGATCTGGTCGACCACGTGTGACGACGCGTGAACAGGACCGTCACATTCGGACGTCACATTTACGTGACCGGTTCCTACCTGCTACGCACACAGCTGCCGTTACTCCTGGGATGACCAACAATCGCATCAGTGCACAAACAGTCAGGAACCGGCTCGGTGAACGTGGCATTCGTGCCTATCGGCCATACGTTGGACCCATCCTGACACGACGTCACCGTGACATACGGCGGGAATGGACGACGGAACGTGCTCGGTGGACTCGGTTACAGTGGAATTCGGTGATGTTTAGCGATGAATCGCGGTTCTGTTTGCGTCGAGCAGATGGCAGAGAGCGGGTATATCGCAGACGCGGTGAACGTTACGCCGACGCATGTGTACGTCAGGTCGATCTGTTCGGGGGCGGAAGCGTTATGGCGTGGGGCGGTATCACCTTCGGCAGTCGCACTGAACTGTTAGTGGTGGACGGGAACCTAAACGCCCAGCGGTACTGTGATGAGATCCTTGCGCCAGTTGTTGTGCCGTTCTTTAACGCCAACAGAAACGTCACACTGTTCCAACAGGACAACGCCAGGTGTCATACTGCTCGGATTTCCACCACATTATTGGAGCAGAACAATATTGAAACCCTGCCGTGGCCTGCTTTGTCACCAGACTTGTCACCCATAGAACATTTGTGGGATACGTTAGACCGCCACGTCAGACGACGTCAGCCGGTAACGTTAAACCAACTGAGGGATGTTTTGCGTCAGGAGTGGACAAATATTGACCAGCAAGAGATTCAGACACTCTTCCGTTCGATGCGACGGCGGTGCATTGCAGTGAGAGACGCAAATGGTGCCCATACTCGGTATTGACGTCTGTGTGAAAACTCCATTAGACCCCTGTCCGACGAATTACGTCATCGCGCAGCAGACAGTTTCGGAGGCTCATTATGCTGTATGTGCTCCTCTTTCAAACATGTTGGACTATCATCTTATGAATTTTCAAAGAATTTTCTTAATAAATGTTGAAATTATAGACACATAAACACCAGGTATCGTTTCTTTTTTGACTCAGTATATATAAGACTTAAGTATATTGTGATCAGATAATCCGTGAAATTACAAGTAAAAGCCTGTAAGACTGATATTGCAGTATCCTGGAAATTATGTGATTTTGAAAGTATTTTCTGAGTCGCCATTGATACGATGTTTTATTATGATTTATATTATATGAGGAGTGTTCATTATATGATTGAACGTAAGTTGTTGATTAAAGTTGAAGCGGTTGGAGGTCAAAGGTTGGCTTGAAGTCGGTGTGTGTGTGTTTTACGTTTATTTATCGTCGCTACCGGTTGCCCATATGAGCGACGCCTCCTGAAGAGATTAGTCATTTTAGATTTTTGAGGATAGTGCATGATACAGACAGAGACCCATTCCAGAGTATCCTCTGGTTCTTTTACGTGCACGGTGTAAAGCACCGACACGAGACATCGGTTTAACGTCCCATCTGAAAGACTGTTAATTTTATTAGGGTCAGACGGGGGATCGAACCTGCGATCCCTGGATTACCAGTCCGGCGTGTTACAACTGGACTACAGATCCGTCTGCTTGAAGTCGGACGAATGTCGCTTCCATTTATACCTACTCCATTGGATACAACTCAATCACAAAATGACACTAGCACGGTTGTTGGTCTGCATATCCATAATTCGTCCACAAACGTGTAAAGAACTGTATCCGACCTTCGTGAGAAATAGCGTGCAAATACGGCATGTCTAATAACCGTGTATGACATCATATCGCCGTGATGTCACAAGTTCAAAGATGATATGATAACGTTCATGTCATGGATATGTTCTCCAATTTATATTTATAAGACAGAAACCTAATATGCTCTATGAACCTTTGAAATTAATATAAGAGATATTGATGCGTGTTTCAGATACGTAGCATCGTGTTCCCCTATATAGTTATTACTTTCCCGCTAAATATATTTGCTTTATTGTTTAAATTAGTTTTAATTTTTACCTTCAATGCCAATGATGGGAGTTCTATTGAAACAAGTTTCCACTGTAAGAGGCCTCTGTCCCACTTTGATCTCACGTAGGGAAATGCCTTCCATCTCCACAATACTGTTATTGGAGGCCTTTACCACCAAGAACTTAAACCGTAAATAAGTATTTTTCTGCACCCTGTAAGCAAACAAGAACTTTTATATTACATCAGTATGTCTCAGCGACCTGTAAATACAATCACGAACTTGTATCTTTATTTCAGTATGTCTCAGCGACCTGTAAATACAATCACGAACTTATATCTTTATTTCAGTATGTCTCAGCGACCTGTAAATACAATCAAGAACTTGTATCTTTATTTCAGTATTTCTCAACAAGCTATCAACAATCGAGAACGTGCACAAGGATGTCAATATGTATATGCAACATGTAACACATATCTTTAGCTCCGCGTCTGATTAGGATCTATGTTGTTTGCTATTGAGACAAGTGTTTAGCTCCACTATCCGAATAGCGAACAGTCTGTTCTGTGCCGTCTGATATGACTATATGCTGTTTGCAAAAGCGACTTTAGTTGTGATTGGCGGGTAAAGTTTAATAGTCAATTTTGAATGTCTTGCCTAAGGACACAATCGTAGCTGCACCAGCTGTGAGCGAACTCTGGGCCGTTCACTAATGAGGCGAACGCGCAATAACTGCGCCATCACGACTTCAAGTGTTCTTCCACAATTCAAATACAGTAACATGAGTGTGTATTACACATACCATACGTCCTTCTCCAACAAGTTATCGTCCAATTGTTGGCATCGCTGTGCTCTCTGTGGATCGTTGTTTCCAAGCTGCGGAGTAGACCCTACGGCTGCCACAAAGTAATCATTGTTACCCCTGGAATAGTCTCGCAGCGGATTGCACACTATAAGCTTCACATGGACTAATGCATTGCGTTGGTGACGCAATATAAAATATATAAAGAATCAAACATATTGCTTAGAATCGTTTTTACATTTAAGAGATGTCAATTTTTATTTCTGAAATTATTCGGTTGCAACTGTGTATGTGCATACAGTCTGCTACGCGCCTGTATCTATATGGAAACGATAAGAAGGAAAGAAATTATTCTTTTATTTAGCTGACACACCGTCTCCGTGGCTTAGTGGTTAAGCGTCCGCCTACGGAGCGGGAAGTCGACGGTTCGAATCTCGTCAGGGGTTCCTTCTGATATGACCAGCTAGTTAAATAATGGGATTGCCTACCAACCTGTCGCATATAGAATTCGGGAAGTAATGATGTTCATATGAAAGAGGTGTCTCATAAGTAGGGGTGACACAGACAGGCGGATATGTAGTCCAGTGGTATCACGCCGGACTGGTAATCCAGGGATCGCAGGTTCGATCCCCCGTCTGACCCTAATAAAATTAACAGTCTTTCAGATGGGACGTTAAACCGAGGTCTCGTGCCGGTGCTTTACACCGTGCACGTAAAAGAACCAGAGGAGATTCTGGAATGGGTCTCTGTCTGTATCATGCACTATCCTCCAACATCTAAAATAACTAATATCTTCAGGAGGCGTCGCTCATATGGGTAACCGGTAGCGACGATAAATAAACGTAAAAACACACACTCATAGGGGTGACACTATAGTAAACAAACACTTTACTTTTACAATGATTAGTGATACATGGTTAGCAGACGACATAACCTAATATGGAGTGACATAGCTGTCTGAGATTGTCGATTGCTATGTTGTCTTGTTAGAGTAACATATGAACTTGTCTATAGAGTGTGTTATTATGTTAAACTTTTAATTTCATTTCATTTTCACACGCTATTCAACATAGCAGTTTACAACCACAGTCGACTACAGCGCTCAGTAATAAAGTATCGAATGGTTCCAGTGTACAACAAACAATTTAGGCGATTGGACAAATATAGTGTAGCTTCTTTTAAAACAATAAAAAAAATGTGTAAAACATTGCATTCTGTTTAGAGTCGATCTGGCGGCCTGAAACAAATATATTAATTATTGTTTTTAATATATAAGCTTCTCGATATTATTAGCTCAGCTTGCTTGAATGAAACCATTGCAAACGTGTATTTTAATGTATAGCTATTTTAATGTATAGCTATTTTAATGTATAGCTATTTAATGTAATACAACAAATGGTAATCATATCAAACCTTTTAGATTTATCTGTAATTCTGTAGAGATTGAATATTGTTTGAAGTCGCGCTCTGTTAATAATGTAGTTTGTATCTTGGCGATGACGTCTCTGGCGTCATGACGTCATCGCCAATATGCCATTATGGTTGTGTATGTGCCGTTCGAATACCGTATTGTTCCGTGCGGTAAGTTGTTGGCAAAAATAATCAATTGTATTGTGTGCTTCTCAAGCGCCTGCACATTCCATTTATTTATTCCATATTTATCATATTATAACTAATTGCACTGTGTGTTTCTCACGCACGTATGCATTCCATTTATTTATTCTATATTTATCGTAATATAGCTAATTGTATTGTGTTTTTCTCAGGCGCCTGTGCATATATACGTGTTTGTTTTACGTTTATTTATCATCGCTACCGGATGCCCATATGATGTCCTAGGATATCGCAGAGTCCCTGGCCCAGGGATTATCTTATATAGTTTGACTAGGTGTTCAGGGGCGAGCGGCCTCAACTATAAATGTTAAGCCTCTAGCAGTACATGACATAGAAATGTGATGCTTGTTCTGATAGTACCATGCAACATCCTCAGGACAATCTATGTACTATTGACGACGTATAATTGTGATACATGTACAGGTAGGTAATAGTTTATACAAATATATCTTAGCTCGATTAGTACAACTTATATTAATCACTCTCGATACCTCATTCCTTGTGTAATTCGTCGCCACGATCTGAAGAGGCAATGTGGAATTTAAATACCTTGCATAATGGCACACACATAGCTAGCCTACAGCTGGGCACACCCAGGGATCCGTTCGCACATTAAGCGAACGCACTCCCACTGCGCGATCACGGCGTCCACATAGTACCTACAAAATAAGACCATCCACAAGGTCATAGGTGGACCAATGAGGTCCTAGGGCCTTGCAGAATATGTCAACACAAGTCACAAATTAGACATTATTTCTGAAAAAATACTCCGTTTTGTCGGTAAACCATGAAAGCTCCCTGGATTTTATTTCTCCACTTTTGAATCTGGCCTGGAGGTTATGAAACTTTTCTTCAATTGTAAACGCTGTCTCAAGCTTCTGATTGGTTCAATTAAGTGTAAATTTCAGACATCAACCTATCATATAACTTGCGTTTAAGATTTGAGAACAGTTTTATTACCTCCGACCATGGTGATGGTCTTAGCTCAAGTCTAGAATCGATATCATGTATGTAGGTCATGTAGCAACCGGGGCTATACTCAAGTGACAATATATCATAATGTAATACAAATGAGAGTTTCAAACATTGATTGGCAAACTATTCTTAGAAAACGGCTTGTATCAACAACTTTTACCAGTATCACTATCATTAATGAAGATCAAGATCAGCGTGTACACCAACGGTCTGACCATGGTCTGCATGCGCACTGTTTTATCAATGAATAGGCTAAGGATGATAGAGATTCGAGGAATTAGTGATGAGTAGCAAACAATGTGATAAATAACCTACACTTTTATGTGAATCAATTAGGAAATAATGTGTGTCTTGCCGTGGTATATCGGCCACGGTTTGGAGTTCTGATTTAACCAAGAATGAACTATTTTATTTATATATGTTTAGATTCCTCTCGGTTTTAGAGTCTACACAGTTTAGCTCCCATGACAACCAAATTGTAGATTCTCATAAAAATACATAGATTTCGAGTTATGAGTTACAGTTATGAGTCCGTAAAAACAGGTTTATTGCAATTGTGACCACCTGGTTGATTCACTAGTTGATAACACATTCTAATATCTTGCCGATCCAATATTCAATCTTGTGGCCATCTTGAACATTTCTAGTTTACTTCCTACGTTTAAAGTACATGTATTTACTGTGGTATTCGGACCAATAGTAGATGGAGAGAAGCTGTCATGTCTGCTCATAAATCTATCGTGAAACTTGGTATATGATTTGATCACGTGCTTTTCAGAAATGTTGTATGCAAGTGTAGTTCCATGTACTCCATAGCAACATACATTGAATATAATGCCTGGTTATTGCTCCAGTATGTTTTATGAATATATTGGCCGACCCACCGTTTTATAAGAACTTGGCAATAAGTATTGATAAATAAGTATCCTCTGCCCCTTACTAGTATTGTTAGTAAAACTGACGCGATCGTAGTTCTTACGTAGGACGGAAGTTGACATTCCGCCATTGGAAATTTATTGTGCCATCTGTCAAAAGCAGGATAAGTTCCTACATTGTCGCCATTTAGGCGTTTTTGTCACAATGTCATACGACTTGCCATGTATGTCATACATGGCAATGTATATTATATCTGTGCACATCGTAAACAGTAATTCGAGAAGTTCTGTCGGCGCGAATCACTGGAAACTTAGTATTGAAGAAGGGAAGGTGTTGCAAGCAGATGATGGCAATTTGGCGCGAAAGTCAGTGAACGCTGATGACGATACACTGTTTAGGATTCTAACAAATAAGCGAATAGAAGATGGACAATGGCTAGTTGATAATGAACATGAATGTATGAACTGTCAAGAGATGGAACAAGTACCTATTCCGAGGTAGTGACTACATTATTGTCCATAGGCATAGAATACACTTGCAGTACACGCCATAGATTACACTTGCAGTACATGCCATAGATTACACTTGCAATACACGCCATAGATTACACTTGCAGTACACGACATAGATTACACTTGCAGTACACGACATAGATTACACTTGCAGTACATGCCATAGATTACACTTGCAATACACGCCATAGATTACACTTGCAGTACACACCATAGATTACACTTGCAGTACACAACATAGATTACACTTGCAATACACGCCATAGATTACACTTGCAGTACACAACATAGATTACACTTGCAATACACGCCATAGATTACACTTGCAGTACACGCAATAGATTACACAACATAGATTACACGACATATATTACACTTGCAGTACACGCCATAGATTACACTTGCAGTACACAACATAGATTACACTTGCAGTACACACCATAGATTACACTTGCAGTACACACCATAGATTACACTTGCAGTACATGCCATAGATTACACTTGCAGTACACGCCATAGATTACACTTGCAGTACACGCCATAGAATACACTTGCAGTACATGCCATAGATTACACCTGCAGTACATGCCATAGATTACACTTGCAGTACACACCATAGATTACACTTGCAGTACATGCCATAGATTACACTTGCAGTACATGCCATAGATTACACTTGCAGTACATGCCATAGATTACACTTGCAGTATACACCATAGATTACACTTGCAGTACACGCCATAGATTACACTTGCAGTACACGCCATAGAATACACTTGCAGTACACAACATAGATTACACTTGCAGTACACGCCATATATTACACTTGCAGTACATGCCATATATTACACTTGCAGTACATGCCATAGATTACACTTGCAGTACACGCCATAGATTACACTTGCAGTACATGCCATAGATTACACTTGCAGTACATGCCATATATTACACTTGCAGTACACGCCATAGATTACACTTGCAGTACATGCCATAGATTACACTTGCAGTACACGCCATAGATTACACTTGCAGTACACGCCATAGATTACACTTGCAGTACATGCCATAGATTACACTTGCAGTACATGCCATAGATTACACTTGCAATACATACCATATATTACACTTGCATAGATTACACTTGCATTACACGACATAGATTACACTTGCAGTACACGCCATAGATTACACTTGCATTACACGACATAGATTACACAACATAGATTACCCTTGCAGTACACACCATAGATTACACTTGCAGTATACACCATAGATTACACTTGCAGTACACAACATAGATTACACTTGCAGTACATGCCATAGAATACACTTGCAGTACACGCTAGCCAGCATTCTGCGCGAGTTTTATCTATCTTCCTCAGGCTCTAATGTCGAACCCCTCGCGGACATGTTAATCATTTTTCTGTTCGTTATGAAATGCCGCTAATAAGAACTGGATAAAACTGACAAAAGCCTGAAAAGGTGGCCAAAGATGTATCAATTATATTTACCACACATGGGCTATTTCTTTGCTATATTGTTACAGAAATTAGATCGCCAAGGCGATTCGGGACGAACAATTTCAGAACTTTTCTCTAGGTACCTGGATGGTGTTAATTTTCCACTTTCTGTGAACTTTACACAGACAAATTAAATTATTATGCATATAATATTGGGAATCTTTGATCCTTTCCAAAAATAAAATTTATAGCAACAAACCAATGTAATAATAGGTAATCCCATCCGCCACCAAGTACATGTATATGTGTGTCATATGTCACGTACGCCATTCTGTTTGCTTCAGGTCATCACATGTTTTCTGAAGAATACAAACAAATACTCTACAAATAGAGTGGTGGAACCTATTTTCGGCATATTCCTATGCTCGGCGTATTTGTCCATTTACATCCGTATTAAACATATTTATATAGTTCTAGGCTAATTTCGCTGACAGCTGAAGCATGGTTCAATAGTATTCCGCTATGCGTGTATCGGTAGCCCGATGCAACTGTCACATGACTGGTCCAGCAGACAAATATAAACAAACAAATCATTGGGAGAATATTTCCACCGAAACTGATATTGTGTATGAGTAATTCAGGTAGCTATCCGAATTTTCAAAATCTACACCTAACCCGAAAAATAGTTTCTATACCATTTTTGATTAAGACCAATAAGTGTTTTTATTCAATGATGTACTATTTCAAAATAAGATATTCAACAAGTTATGATGGATAAATAACAAGTACGCCGTTCATAGGTGCACTGAAGTCTTGAGTTCCCATATAAATGGGTGCCGACCCGACACCGTTGCGATAGCTGTATTGAGCAGCAAGGTCACATAATGAAAGCTAAAACTGTCAACAAGGGTGTTTTGAAAGTTGTTTTCACGATGGTCATTCATTATATGTTGGATTTACGCCGAGCATAGGTTCCACTACTCTACTATCAGTGAAATTATTTCTCAAGTGAACTCCTGTGAGTAAATAATATGAACAAATTAGTATTTAGAGCAATTATTTAAACGTTGTCAATGTGGCATGGATAAATAAACAGGATGACCTAAAAACGGCTTAATCTTATGACTTGTGTTATAACATACAACATAAATTGATGTATGAAGTGTGCCGACAATAATAGGCTTAGTTACATGCACATGTGTAGGGTTCCAGTCTGTCAATTTTTCACCAATTTACTTCTGGCAAAATGACAGGCTGAGGAAACTCGAAACATATGATTTCCCATTTCTGTGTTATATCGACGAGAAGGCAGATTTTAACTATTACGTTTAGGTGGTAACGGGTCGATTCAGCGTAATTGAAGTAAGGTGACTTAAATCTTGAGTAAATATGTCAAATCAGGCGCACATTGTACTTTTTAAAACTATTTAACGTTCTGTTGACCTGCAAACAATGGCGGCCAATTGTAAAGTTTTATCAACATTGCAGTGTCTCGCTTTCAATTCAAGTACGTCATTAAGCACATGCTAATAGGCCTATTAATAGGATTAACAATAATCAATAATTACACGGAAAACCCATCGAGTTTCCCCAGGCGTTGATATTATCAGAAACTCAATACGGCCCAATTAATGATCTCGGTATTACAATCAACACCTATTCCCAGGCTAGCCAATTGCGACCCAAAACATATACTGGCGCTAAATTTTGTGAATTGGTGAAAATGTACAATGTACATGGCTTCAAATATTTATCTGTGAACTATGTGGCTTTCAGTTGGCTCCAAATTTATCAAATTGGACTAACATACCCTGACCTCGCCCCTTGGGGTCTTACTTCTCCCTAAAAATAGGGTTTTTTACAATTTTCAGGGTTGGCAAGTTTTTTACACAGACGTTATTTACACCGTTAATTAACGTTAATTAACGTCATGTAAAAAACAGGTTTTTTACATTTTTTTACGGACGGTCTCGAATATAATATGATATTACTTCCAAAATTACTCAAGATATCATCACATTATTTATATATTTTATATATTCAAACTTTCAGTCATTGTATTAGGTGAAGCCACAAAGTAAAGTCTCATTAAACTGATCCTCACCTTCATGTGACATGTTTATGTAGCAATCATAACTAAGTGTCAAGTGAAGTGAAATACACAATTACAACTACCAGCAGACAGCTCTCTCATTAAGCTGATCCCCACCTTCATGTGACATGTTTATGTAGCAATCATAACTAAGTGTCAAGTGAAGTGAAATACACAATTACAACTACCAGCAGACAGCTCTATAACCATGATAACCAGTGAAGTCACAAGGGTGTGACAAGGCCCTGCTGCATTTGGGATGTAATTAAAATGTGGCTTCATTTAGCCGGCTATATAAGTATGTGGGGAGTAGAACAGATTCATCGCTGGACTGGTAATCCAGGGATCGCAGGTTCGATCCCCCGTCTGACCCTAATAAAATTAGCAGTCTTTCAGATGGGACGTTAAACCGAGGTCTCGTGTCGGTGCTTTACACCGTGCACGTAAAAGAACCAGAGTAGATTCTGGAATGTGTCTCTGTCTGTATCATGCACTATCCTCCAAAATCTAAAATGACTAATCTCTTCAAGAGGCGTCGCTCATATGGGCAACCGGTAGCGACAATAAATAAAGGTAAAACACACACAACAGATTCATATTCTAGATTTCTCTCTGACCATTCCATGTGATTAATGAACTGAATATTATATTCATATTTATGTAAATAAACAAATAAACAATCAATCAGTAGTTTTTCATTACAAACAATGTGTGATGTACATGTATGTGTGATTGGCTGTATGATAGTGCATAATGTTTGAATGAGGCGAGTGCATGACAAGATTTTACACACACACACTCCCAGTCTGATTCATATTACATCTAGATTTTTTACGTTATTTACAGTTTTTTACAGTTAATAACAGTTTTTTACAATGTTACGTAAAAAATAGGTTTTTTACGGTAAAAAACCCAACCATGACAATTTTCATACAAAATCGTGTCCAAAATTCTACATTGGCCATTGTAAAGCACACCTTCTATTCAGATGTTGTATTAGCCTGGGTTCCAGTCTGTCGATTTTTCACTTTTTAACTTCTGGCAAAATGACACTTTGATATGATCAGAAACTCTATACGGCCCAATTAATAGTCTCAGTGTTAAAATATATTTATTTGACTGACCAGGCAAAATATATCGACGCCTGTTCCCAGGCTAATGAACATTGTATTTAATGATAATATAATATTTAATATTACATGTATATATATTTTAACCCTACTTTGTTTAAATTTGTTAAATAATACCATTTAAAGGTGCAATTTGCAACTTCTCCCCAAAATGTTGACGTACATTGTACGCCTACATGTAGGATGAGCCCTCCTGATCTATGTACGTAACATGTATGGTCTTTATAGTGGAACCTCTGCTCGGCAACTTACACTTCACCGTGGTGTATCAACACTTGATCGATTATTCACCGTGGTGTATCAACACTTGATCGATTATTCACCGTAGTGTATCAACACTTGATCGATTATTCACCGTAGTGTATCAACACTTGATCGATTATTCACCGTAGTGTATCAACACTTGATCGATTATTCACCGTAGTGTATCAACACTTGATCGATTATTCACCGTAGTGTATCAACACTTGATCGATTATTCACCGTAGTGTATCAACACTTGATCGATTATTCACCGTAGTGTATCAACATTTGATCGATTATTCACCGTGGTGTATCAACACTTGATCGATTATTCACCGTAGTGTATCAACACTTAATCAATTATTCACCGTAGTGTATCAACATTTGATCGATTATTCACCGTGGTGTATCAACACTTGATCGATTATTCACCGTAGTGTATCAACATTTGATCGATTATTCACCGTGGTGTATCAACACTTGATCGATTATTCACCGTAGTGTATCAACACTTGATCGATTATTCACCGTAGTGTATCAACACTTGATCGATTATTCACCGTGGTGTATCAACACTTGATCGATTATTCACCGTGGTGTATCAACACTTGATCGATTATTCACCGTGGTGTATCAACACTTGATCGATTATCGAAATTTGTTTTGAAAACCAATATAAGCATTTCAATGAATAATAAATTTAAATGTATGAAATTATAAATAAAATTCAATCAGTAGAGTATACATGTACGCCTATAATCTGTTGTTTTACTTGCAATGACAATTAATGAATAAACTTTATTTATTTTGCGAAGCAAGCTGTAACAACGTATATTAACCACTCTCGTTGGCTCAGATGACAGCTTATTTGTGGTCATTCGTGTGGGAGGAAACCGGAATACCCTGAGAAAACCCCCCTGTCCGATCTGACTAACTGTAAGAATGACAGTTCTGTGTTTGTATGCCATACTACCATATATATATAGTGGCGTCCAGTGGTAGAGCGGCGGATTTGGACTTGATCGGTCCCGGGTTCGATGCTCGGTCAGACCACGTATGTACATACGTGTCATTGAGCAAATCACCTCACCCACATTGCTTAGTACTGGTTAACCACTTAGGTCGGCTAAGCCTGCCCAGGAAAACATGTCTAGGTCCCCGCAAGGGGTTTGACATTAATGGAACATACATGCATACATATAGAATATACCACATCATACATGTATATTAATACTGTCAAACCTGTGTTTAGCAGCCAGCTAAGGGAATCACAGAAAGCGGCTGCTTAGCACAGGTGGCTACTTAATAGAGGTGAAATGTATACGGAAATTTCATATTGGGAATCTGAAACCTTTCTGCTTAACCCTTTCAACACCACAGACCTCTAAATAGGCATACAAAAAGTGTAGATCCAGATGAGCCGGCTCATGACGAGCCGTCTCATCAGGATTTGCACTTTTTGCCAGTGATATGACTATTTTTAGACATAATTACCCATTTTGATAAATGAACTTGTCCAAATGTGATTTTCTGATTCATTTATTGGTTTATGAATATTATGGACCAGTCCATGTGAGTTACTTGGTGTTGAATGGGTTAATGCAGGTTGGCTGCTTAATAGAGGTGACCACTAACACAGGTTTCACTGTAGATCATTCTGTTTCAGTGAGATGTACCAACCAGAAACGCCCATTGATCAAAAACAAAACAAATCAACAAGTAAAAAACTTTTGACATGCGGAAAGGCAACCAATCATACACAGTACGACCACCTGAGAGGGATAACTAATCGGAGTGAACATCCACATACACCAGAGCCAGAGGTAGCCATAATGTTCCGCAAAAAGGGGGCCAAAAATTCCGAAGTGGATATGACCGAATTGGAATCAAGATTAAGAAAACTTAAAAAACAGGTAACGGAATTAGCTGTAGATGACATGTACAAAGTCACAGTTGAGATTGCCAAAGTTATCCATCGTGTGACCGGTTGACGTATGTGACGTGTGTGACGTGTATGACGTGTATGACGTACATGTCTGATAATGAGATAAATAATGTACATGAAAATTAATTGCATATTTGCACCATTCTTCATACACACATATATAGATATACATGTATGTAAATCCCATAAATCTCATGAAACAACACCCAGAGTAAATGTGAAATCGAGTAGTAACTCTGTTGGTTTAAACATATTTATTTATTCATACTGTACAGTAGTGACAATGTACATGTACATATTGTATACAACATGAAAATGGATTCAATCGAAAGATTATAGCTGTAAATTTTATAATACATGAAGTGTTATAATACATGAAATGTTATAATACATGAAGTGTTATAATACATGAAGTGTTATAATACATGAAGTGTTATAATACATGAAGTGTTATAATACATGAAGTTGAAGTGTTATAATACATGAAGTGTTATAATACATGAAATGTTATAATACATGAAGTGTTATAATACATGAAGTGTTATAATACATGAAGTGTTATATATAATACATGAAGTGTTATAATACATGAAGTGTTATAATACATGAAGTGTTATACATGAAGTGTTATAATACATGAAATGTTATAATATATGAAGTGTTATATATAATACATGAAGTGTTATAATACATGAAGTATGATAATTCTTAAAATTTGTCGGTTTCCTTCGCAGTACTTATTGTGGTGCAATTTTCCAGGGAGCTTTCATTCTAATTACTGTTGATAAGAATTACTATGGTGGTTCAGACCTACAACATTGGATTTGATTTATTGAAACTTTACTAAAGATGCCTATTATGGTACAATAAGCCCAATGTGAATGCAGTTAAGCAATGAAAGTGGTCATTTTACATTGCCTGATATAAAATGAACCCAAAAAATGATAAATAATTCATTGTACTGAGTAAATAATGGCATATAGGAACCTATAACTTTATAAGCAGGCTGGTATGTTCAAATTACCTCCCTTTATTAGTGTTAATACTTTATAATTGATATCTCTGTCCTTCAGTGTGAGTATGTTATGGTTAAACTTGTTTTTTTCATTAGGAAATAGTGTTGTTTAATTGAAACAAGCTTGCAATTGGTTCCAGTAGCTATCAAGGGCCTCACAAAAAGAATTTCAGTAAAATATATGACACAAATATGCATATTCATTGCTTTTGAGTGGTTATATTTCAGTAATTTATTAATATTTGCAACAAACTTCACCTCCCTAAGATGAAATGTCATAGTTCAAGAGGCAATGCACAGTTGTAGTCCTCTCACAGTGCTTGTTCAAGACACACTAGCTGAAGTTAAATGCATATTGTAGTTACTTTTCTGCCATTTCTTACTGTCATGTGACCTACAGTAAGCTGCCTGACCCACTCAGCATTTGTAATGACCATCATTTGCCATGTTTGTTGTCTTCCTTTTTGCCTGTGTGACATTTTTTGTGCTCCATGCAAATAAGTATTTCCTTTCAGTAACTTCCTGGTGCAAGATTTAGTTCCATTCTTCAAAAAACCCTTGTTTTGCAGGGGGGTGGGGTAAAATAATTGTCTCTAATCACCACAATGTCTTATCTAATACTATAAATGTGGTATGTCTGTCTCATGCAGACATTATTTCATATATTCATGAGAAATATTACACTGTTAGTGTAAAGATTAATATGTGACGACATTATAAATGTCTTATTTAGAGTTCTATTGCAAAAATGGCCAACAGTCTATGTTAAGCACACTGCATAGTGTCCCATTTGAAGGCATGTGCTGTGCAATGGTGATGTGGAAGACATAAGAAAGTCATATTTATGTGCAGAAATGTTCATTGTAATGGTATATATCTTTTATATTAAATGAAATGCCAAAAAAAATTGTCTTTAGGTCAGACGGTGTTATTGATATAGTGGTCTGGGATTGGTTGAAAAAGTGTAGGGAAGCCCTTAAGAGTTATTGATACATGAACTGATTGGCTGAGTAGGTATTGTCACAAATATTGAAAATGACTTCTAAATATTAAAATACAATATATGAGCTGCATTTTGGAATATTTAAAAATATTTGCACAGACTATTTGGTGACAAATAAACAGCATATTATAAATACAGGTGTCAGTGCAACATTCACCACCAAATTACCTTCAGAGTAGGGGGTGGGTGCCTTTAGTGGGAAATAAAAAAAACCGCAATTGGTCAACCCCATTGAAATTTGACATTTTCCTGTGGCTCAAGGGCCATTCTGTTGAAAAGTACTCTCTTTTGTGCCAAACTATTTTTGGGGAAAATCTAATGGCACTGTGTGTTATAATGGTGGCCTATGGAAATTGCAATAGCGGTGTCTGACCTAAAGCAAATCATTAAATTACATGTAAAATATACAATGTACATTCAACTACATTGTATCTCCTTCAGATACAAGTATCAAATGTCATCAGCTGAAATGTTCATTGTTCAGCTTGCCAACATAATTGTAAGATTAAATTCAGAATTAAGTTTGTTGGGGTGTGCTATTTAGTGAAAATGATGGGCAGATATGGTGGAGGTTAATGCATGAAGTGTTATAATACATGAAGTGTTATAATACATGAAGTGTTATAATACATGAAGTGTTATAATACATGAAGTGTTATATATAATATATGAAGTGTTATAATACATGAAGTGTTATAATACATGAAGTGTTATAATACATGAAGTGTTATATATAATACATGAAGTGTTATAATACATGAAGTATGATAATTCTTAAAATTTGTCGGTTTCCTTCGCAGTACTTATTGTGGTGCAATTTTCCAGGGAGCTTTCATTCTAATTACTGTTGATAAGAATTACTATGGTGGTTCAGACCTACAACATTGGATTTGATTTATTGAAACTTTACTAAAGATGCCTATTATGGCACAATAAGCCCAATGTGAATGCAGTTAAGCAATGAAAGTGGTCATTTTACATTGCCTGATATAAAATGAACCCAAAAAATGATAAATAATTCATTGTACTGAGTAAATAATGGCATATAGGAACCTATAACTTTATAAGCAGGCTGGTATGTTCAAATTACCTCCCTTTATTAGTGTTAATACTTTATAATTGATATCTCTGTCCTTCAGTGTGAGTATGTTATGGTTAAACTTGTTTTTTTCATTAGGAAATAGTGTTGTTTAATTGAAACAAGCTTGCAATTGGTTCCAGTAGCTATCAAGGGCCTCACAAAAAGAATTTCAGTAAAATATATGACACAAATATGCATAGTCATTGCTTTTGAGTGGTTATATTTCAGTAATTTATTAATATTTGCAACAAACTTCACCTCCCTAAGATGAAATGTCATAGTTCAAGAGGCAATGCACAGTTGTAGTCCTCTCACAGTGCTTGTTCAAGACACACTAGCTGAAGTTAAATGCATATTGTAGTTACTTTTCTGCCATTTCTTACTGTCATGTGACCTACAGTAAGCTGCCTGACCCACTCAGCATTTGTAATGACCATCATTTGCCATGTTTGTTGTCTTCCTTTTTGCCTGTGTGACATTTTTTGTGCTCCATGCAAATAAGTATTTCCTTTCAGTAGCTTCCTGGTGCAAGATTTAGTTCCATTCTTCAAAAAACCCTTGTTTTGCAGGGGGGTGGGGTAAAATAATTGTCTCTAATCACCACAATGTCTTATCTAATACTATAAATGTGGTATGTCTGTCTCATGCAGACATTATTTCATATATTCATGAGAAATATTACACTGTTAGTGTAAAGATTAATATGTGACGACATTATAAATGTCTTATTTAGAGTTCTATTGCAAAAATGGCCAACAGTCTATGTTAAGCACACTGCATAGTGTCCCATTTGAAGGCATGTGCTGTGCAATGGTGATGTGGAAGACATAAGAAAGTCATATTTATGTGCAGAAATGTTCATTGTAATGGTATATATCTTTTATATTAAATGAAATGCCAAAAAAAATTGTCTTTAGGTCAGACGGTGTTATTGATATAGTGGTCTGGGATTGGTTGAAAAAGTGTAGGGAAGCCCTTAAGAGTTATTGATACATGAACTGATTGGCTGAGTAGGTATTGTCACAAATATTGAAAATGACTTCTAAATATTAAAATACAATATATGAGCTGCATTTTGGAATATTTAAAAATATTTGCAGACTATTTGGTGACAAATAAACAGCATATTATAAATGCAGGTGTCAGTGCAACATTCACCACCAAATTACCTTCAGAGTAGGGGGTGGGTGCCTTTAGTGGGAAATAAAAAAAACCGCAATTGGTCAACCCCATTGAAATTTGACATTTTCCTGTGGCTCAAAGGCCATTCTGTTGAAAATTACTCTCTTTTGTGCCAAACTATTTTTGGGGAAAATCTAATGGCACTGTGTGTTATAATGGTGGCCTATGGAAATTGCAATAGCGGTGTCTGACCTAAAGCAAATCATTAAATTACATGTAAAATATACAATGTACATTCAACTACATTGTATCTCCTTCAGATACAAGTATCAAATGTCATCAGCTGAAATGTTCATTGTTCAGCTTGCCAACATAATTGTAAGATTAAATTCAGAATTAAGTTTGTTGGGGTGTGCTATTTAGTGAAAATGATGGGCAGATATGGTGGAGGTTAATGCATGAAGTGTTATAATACATGAAGTGTTATAATACATGAAGTGTTATAATACATGAAGTGTTATATATAATATATGAAGTGTTATAATACATGAAGTGTTATAATACATGAAGTGTTATAATATATGAAGTGTTATAATACATGAAATGTTATAATACATGAAGTGTTATATATAATATATGAAGTGTTATAATACATGAAGTGTTATAATACATGAAGTGTTATAATATTCATGTTATAATACATGAAGTGTTATAATACATGAAGTGTTATATATAATACATGAAGTGTTATAATACATGAAGTATGATAAGGCACTGTGTGTTATAATGGTGGCCTATGGAAATTGCAATAGCGGTGTCTGACCTTGTAGGTAATCCAATGGGGGCATAGCCGGCACCAAACCGTCAGCCTCCTTGTAGAGAAACATGAGTCGAATAGTTGTTCGTCGATCTTGGAGGGATGTTAATTTCAAGGTTTGTAACCTGAATATCTTGAGAATTATAATAAATCTATAATTACACATATATTAAATATATCTACTTCCCTATGTTTCTATATACATGATTAATGATATTTCCATAGGAAAACCATTATTGTGCCATGATAGACTTACCTGCACGACCAGTAGCTAAACATTCCTTATAATGTACTTTATATAATTCAGCAAGTTTCTCACAAATATCAACGTAATAATGGTGGATTTTGAAAAGGGGAGGTAAATGTGTCTAATTGTTTCCAAATAATTCATTGAACATCAATTAATGTTTTTCATCTTTGGTTTAAACAATATTTATTGCAAAACATATATCATATATAGCATACCGCATAACATTCCTTTAGATAGGAATCTAAAAGTAAACATTTTCCTTGCATATTTTCCTTTTCTTGTTGCATCTTTCAAGACTTTGGTGTGCTGAAATCAATATATGACCTGAGGCTGTTACATTTTCGAATGTTACCAACTTATCAGGTGCTACCCTTGATGATCAATATTAACCATTATATTATATTTTAACATATCAACAGAAACAGGACAAAACCGTCATGAATATGAGCATGCATTATAATTACACCATTCACAGATCAGCCTCGATGCGCACTAAGATGTTGGGGAAAAACTAGATATACCATAATAATTATTGTCAACAGATTGTATGACAATAGTTGAGTAATACCAGTTTGTAATTTGACTATTTCCCCTAACATTCTAGTGTATTTGCGGCCGTTTAGCGGTACATGTGTTATTCAGAATTATTCCTGAACTGCAATGATGTAAGCAGCATCTCAGGTATTTACAGGTGTACACAGTAAATCAAGTAAGTAGTGCTATTATCTACCAACTAATAGTAACTGCGCAATATGCATACTTGAACAACGTGTAAACGGCGCCGTGTCGTGTACACGTTTACAAAAATCAGTACACGTGGCAACCCTAAATATGCTATAACATATAAGAAGAAATCTATAATCGTACTATTTTGTTATTATTCTTTTGCCAATGTTCAGTATAAACATTGTTATGAATGTCATACTTTATATTATATACAAGAGTATTACTTAGATATGAAGCTTTCCAGTCTGCTCTTACGTTTGTTGGTTTGATACGGTCACATTATCGTATCAAACCAGAAAAAAGCCGTATCATAACTAGTTCCTGAGAAAAAAGCACATGTGCACTCGGTTCTAGTTTGTTTACTTCATGTTGATTCCAGTCTCAAATTTGACAGATAACATATGTTTGTGGTTTCGTGGTAATATTTCAATCGTGTTCGTGTTTCTAATTCGGTAATTGTGATTTATTCATGATAAATGGATAATGGAAAGCATGATTAAAAAAAATGTGTGTACACTGGATAGACAGTGGCTTAGCTTATGTGTAAGTGATAATAATTTGTGAGAAATAGGTTAAGGAAAGTGGTCAGCGAAGTGGTCACTCCCATTGAATTCCATAGTAAACAATGCATACTTGTAACTCATTAAAGCAGCATTATATCGCATGAAATAAAACATATTTGAAAAATTCAATTTTTACGTATGGGTAGCAATGCTGCTACACATTCTAACATTATACTTTGTGTATGCTTATGTTCATTTGGTAAACAGTGTTTTTTTGCGATAAAATAAACTCGAAACCGAAAGTAGGACTTTCCGAGTCGATCGGTCAAGCACTTGTTTACAACCGGAACGCATCGTCCGCAGTTGTTTGCATTCGGAATGCATCGTCCCCATTTGTCCCACGTTGTCTTTTTTAATTAAATTACTTGATATGTTGATTCATACCTCTGTTAGCTAAGTCTTTTAGGGACATTTCTACATCCCCGCGAGGGGTTCGACATAAGAGGAAGATAGATAGTATTTCATTTTCAAAATATATACGTTGTTTTCTACATCCTCTGTTGTTTCACGCATGCGCGCTGTGCGTGTTTACATTGCGTGTGTTGATAAACAAATTTGCGTATACGACGGTTTAAATTTATTGGAATGTTATCGTTTCTGAGCGACTATTTAGATATTTGTAAACACACACATTAGTATTTATATTTTACCCAAAACATCCTTTATTAAGATGTAATGCTGCTTTAATGCAACACGATAGGCATATACGTTCATTGGAATACCACATATGACATTTAAAATTAACCATACATCGTGACTTTGTGGTTCATATCTTAAGGTCAAATCAAGGTCACGTGAAAAGAAGAAGTGTTGTTCTGTCAAATACCAGCGAAGGGGATTAGTATCTAGTTTACAAACAAATTTACATTTACATGATCGTTCTTTGTTACAGTATTGATACTTATCACTGTTACACCATAATACATTAAATATTTTATTAAACAGTACATAGTATCTGTGTGTCCATTGATACCGCCCACATAGAAAGTGACTTACTTAGTTTATACAAATTTATCTCAGTTCG
Organism: Archivesica marissinica; assembly: GCA_014843695.1. NCBI lineage: Eukaryota > Metazoa > Mollusca > Bivalvia > Venerida > Vesicomyidae > Archivesica > Archivesica marissinica. The sequence goes on from CM026392.1 coordinate 57,797,108, forward strand.
ATTGCGAATCAAGTTCTTGCAGCATTAGTTAAATCTTTGTTGAGATCTCATTCCTGGTGGATTCAATTGCCACGAGGGCGGACATCACCACATTGGTTCTAGCGAGGTTCAAACTTACAAGCTCTCGATTAATAGGCAGATACCGCATACATGTCACAATGAAGGTTTCAATTATATCCAGGTCCCGTTACTTAGTACAGTACAGTTATATCCAGGTCCCGTTACTTAGTACAGTACAATTATATCCAGGTCCCGTTACTTAGTACAGTACAATTATATCCAGGTCCCGTTACTTAGTACAGTACAATTATATCCAGGTCCCGTTACTTAGTACAGTACAATTATATCCAGGTCCCGTTACTTAGTACAGTACAATTATATCCAGGTCCCGTTACTTAGTACAGTACAATTATATCCAGGTCCCGTTACTTAGTATAGTACAATTATATCCAGGTCCCGTTACTTAGTACAGTACAATTATATCCAGGTCCCGTTACTTAGTACAGTACAATTATATCCAGGTCCCGTTACTTAGTACAGTACAATTATATCCAGGTCCCGTTACTTAGTACAGTACAATTATATCCAGGTCCCGTTACTTAGTACAGTACAATTATATCCAGGTCCCGTTACTTAGTACAGTACAATTATATCCAGGTCCCGTTACTTAGTACAGTACAATTATATCCAGGTCCCGTTACTTAGTACAGTACAATTATATCCAGGTCCCGTTACTTAGTACAGTACAATTATATCCAGGTCCCGTTACTTAGTACAGTCACAGTTGGTACACTTCACTGAAACAAAGCTATAGTGTGCACAAGCATAACTCCATCATATGTACACACATAAATTCTTCATATGTACAAACATAACTCCATCGTTGTGTACACGCATAACTCCATCATATGTACACACATAACTCCATCATATGTACACGCATAACTTCATCATATGTACACGCATAACTCCATCATATGTACACGCATAACTTCATCATATGTACACGCATAACTCCATCATATGTACACGCATAACTTCATCAGTTGTACAAACATAACTCCACCGTGGTGTACAAACATAACTCCATCGCTGTGTACAAACATAACTCCATCGTTGTGTACACACATAACTCCATCGTTGTGTACAAACATAACTCCATCACTTGTCCAAACATAACTCCATCGTTGTGTACAAACATAACTCCATCGTTGTATACAAACATAACTCCATCGTTGTGTACACACAAAACTCCATCGTTGTGCACAAACATAACTCCATCGGTGTGTACAAACATAACTCCATCGTTGTGTACAAACATACTAGTAACTCCATCATTTGCCCATACATAGCTCCATCACGTGTCCATACATAACTCCACCATGTGTGCCAAACAATAGTGACAATGTAAACGAGGAAAGGATGAGCATCAAGTTACCGAGTGCCCCTCCCACAATGGGAGGATATTATTGAGCATCAAGTTACCGAATGCCCCTCCCACAATGGGAGGATATTATTGAGCATCAAGTTACCGAGTGCCCCTCCCACAATGGGAGGATATTATTGAGCATCAAGTTACCGAGTGCCCCTCCCACAATGGGAGGATATTATTGAGCATCAAGTTACCGAGTGCCCCTCCCACAATGGGAGGATATTATTGAGCATCAAGTTACCGAGTGCCCCTCCCACAATGGGAGGATATTATTGAGCATCAAGTTACCGAGTGCCCCTCCCACAATGGGAGGATATTATTGAGCATCAAGTTACCGAGTGCCCCTCCCACAATGGGAGGATATTATTGAGCATCAAGTTACCGAGTGCCCCTCCCACAATGGGAGGATATTATTGAGCATCAAGTTACCGAGTGCCCCTCCCACAATGGGAGGATATTATTGAGCATCAAGTTACCGAGTGCCCCTCCCACAATGGGAGGATATTATTGAGCATCAAGTTACCGAGTGCCCCTCCCACAATGGGAGGATATTATTGAGCATCAAGTTACCGAGTGCCCCTCCCACAATGGGAGGATATTATTGAGCATCAAGTTACCGAGTGCCCCTCCCACAATGGGAGGATATTATTGAGCATCAAGTTACCGAGTGCCCCTCCCACAATGGGAGTATTATTGAGCATCAAGTTACCGAGTGCCCCTCCCACAATGGGAGGATATTATTGAGCATCAAGTTACCGAGTGCCCCTCCCACAATGGGAGGATATTATTGAGCATCAAGTTACCGAGTGCCCCTCCCACAATGGGAGGATATTATTGAGCATCAAGTTACCGAGTGCCCCTCCCACAATGGGAGGATATTATTGAGCATCAAGTTACCGAGTGCCCCTCCCACAATGGGAGGATATTATTGAGCATCAAGTTACCGAGTGCCCCTCCCACAATGGGAGGATATTATTGAGCATCAAGTTACCGAGTGCCCCTCCCACAATGGGAGGATATTATTGAGCATCAAGTTACCGAGTGCCCCTCCCAAATGGGAGGATATTATTGAGCATCAAGTTACCGAGTGCCCCTCCCACAATGGGAGGATATTATTGAGCATCAAGTTACCGAGTGCCCCTCCCACAATGGGAGGATATTATTGAGCATCAAGTTACCGAGTGCCCCTCCCACAATGGGAGGATATTATTGAGCATCAAGTTACCGAGTGCCCCTCCCACAATGGGAGGATATTATTGAGCATCAAGTTACCGAGTGCCCCTCCCACAATGGGAGGATATTATTGAGCATCAAGTTACCGAGTGCCCCTCCCACAATGGGAGGATATTATTGAGCATCAAGTTACCGAGTGCCCCTCCCACAATGGGAGGATATTATTGAGCATCAAGTTACCGAGTGCCCCTCCCACAATGGGAGGATATTATTGAGCATCAAGTTACCGAGTGCCCCTCCCACAATGGGAGGATATTATTGAGCATCAAGTTACCGAGTGCCCCTCCCACAATGGGAGGATATTATTGAGCATCAAGTTACCGAGTGCCCCTCCCACAATGGGAGGATATTATTGAGCATCAAGTTACCGAGTGCCCCTCCCACAATGGGAGGATATTATTGAGCATCAAGTTACCGAGTGCCCCTCCCACAATGGGAGGATATTATTGAGCATCAAGTTACCGAGTGCCCCTCCCACAATGGGAGGATATTATTGAGCATCAAGTTACCGAGTGCCCCTCCACAATGGGAGGATATTATTGAGCATCAAGTTACCGAGTGCCCCTCCCACAATGGGAGGATATTATTGAGCATCAAGTTACCGAGTGCCCCTCCCACAATGGGAGGATATTATTGAGCATCAAGTTACCGAGTGCCCCTCCCACAATGGGAGGATATTATTGAGCATCAAGTTACCGAGTGCCCCTCCCACAATGGGAGGATATTATTGAGCATCAAGTTACCGAGTGCCCCTCCCACAATGGGAGGATATTATTGAGCATCAAGTTACCGAGTGCCCCTCCCACAATGGGAGGATATTATTGAGCATCAAGTTACCGAGTGCCCCTCCCACAATGGGAGGATATTATTGAGCATCAAGTTACCGAGTGCCCCTCCCACAATGGGAGGATATTATTGAGCATCAAGTTACCGAGTGCCCCTCCCACAATGGGAGGATATTATTGAGCATCAAGTTACCGAGTGCCCCTCCCACAATGGGAGGATATTATTGAGCATCAAGTTACCGAGTGCCCCTCCCACAATGGGAGGATATTATTGAGCATCAAGTTACCGAGTGCCCCTCCCACAATGGGAGGATATTATTGAGCATCAAGTTACCGAGTGCCCCTCCCACAATGGGAGGATATTATTGAGCATCAAGTTACCGAGTGCCCCTCCCACAATGGGAGGATATTATTGAGCTGGATATGAATTAATTAATTACTAAGGAGGTACAAAATACATACTGGAAAATGTTTAATCAGGACAACACTTACACTCGTGGTCAACATATAGTAATCACAATGGTTGGTTGTCATCATTTGCACGACTATTAATATACAATATACATGTCACATGAGAGAAACATGTGCAGTCAGCCGGGAAATCCAACACAGTACAGGCGTGTTCATATTTGGGTATATAATTATATAGCTACAGTTTACATCCGCTATGTTAAAACGGTTGTGTCGAATTCTCGGGTTATCTCGAAGTCAGATCGAGGTCCCATTTCAGACACTATTATTTTACATATAACTGGCTGTTTATATCGAATTTCGTTAAGTCAAACTTCGGTTGTGTCGAAGTATTTTGTTCGATCCGACGGAATACGAATTAATGGGTGTAGACTGTAGTTTAATTATATAGTGCAACCTGTACATACAAGCAATACGATACATAACAACAGCCAGCCTCATGGACTTACGAATCGGATGCACTAACACTATTGTAACGTCATAGTCAGTACAATGAACACATATCAATACAAGTGAAAAGCAATTCAATAAAAACATCAGCACAGAAACTAGATTATTATTCAATACAGAATAATGTAATTCTATTAGCGGGCTGGAGTCTGATAATGGCGAGGACGATTTGAACGTTACTAGAGTAATATAAGTTAAAACATATTTTATTTCTAAATATAATAGTAAATACATATTGAACAATGCCTACATTAGCATATCAAAATACGGAAAGGGATTAGAATAAAAGATATATAATCTTATATAATTCTTCTCCTCAGAGTAATATACGACAAGTAGGTCATGAAGTATTTGTTGATCACTGTAAAAAAACAAGACTTACAATCTGCTAATTTAATACAACTATAATCTAGCTATTGCAAGGAAGAGACAGCATATATTTGAAGATTAGCATATGTTGGGATGCATTCCTGTATGAATAAGCATATGTTGCTTCAGATATCCAGAACGTGTAAACCCTTTCTTACAGAATTGACATTCATACGGTCGTTCTCCCGTATGAATAAACATATGCTCCTTCAAACTTGCAGCTCGAGTAAACCCTTTCTTGCAGACATGACATGCATACGGTCGTTCTCCCGTATGAATGAACATATGCTCCTTCAGAAATGCAACTCGAGTAAACAATTTCTTGCAGATTTGACATTCATGAGGTCGTTCTCCTGTATGAATACGCATATGTGTCTTCACAGTTCCAGACCTGGTAAACGATTTATTGCAGATTTGACATTCATACGGTCGTTCTCCGGAATGAACAGGCATATGGTTAGCCAGAGTTGCAGATCGAGTAAACGATTTCTTGCAGATTTTACATTCATGAGATTTCTCTCCTGTATGAATACGCATATGTACCTTCAGATGTTCAGTATGATTAAACACTTTCTTACAGATATGACATTCATGCGGGCGTTCTCCCGTATGAATAAACATATGTTTCTTCAGCCATGCAGCTCGAGTAAACCGTTTCTTGCATATTTGACATTCATGCGGTCTTTCTCCTGAATGAACAAGCATATGCATCTTCAAACTACAATGCTGATTAAACAATTTCTTGCAGACATGACATTCATAAGGTCGTTCCCCTGTATGAGTGCGCATATGTTGCTTTAGACCTGTTGATTGCGTGAACAGTTTCTTGCAGATTTGACATTCATGAGGTCGTTCACTTGTCTGACTAACCATATGTTGATTAAACAATTTCGTGGAGATTGGCAATTTATGACGTTGTTCTCCTGTATGAATACGCATATGCTTCTTCAAATTTCCAATATGATTAAACAATTTCTTGCATATTTGACATTCATGAGGTCGTTCTCCTGTATGAATGCGCATATGTTGCTTCAGACATGCAGGCTGAGTGAACAATTTCTTGCATAGTTGACATTCATACGGTCGGTCTCCTGAATGAATACGCATATGCTTCTTCAAATTTCCAGTATGATTGAACAATTTCGTGCATATTTGACATTGATGAGGTCGTTCTCCTGTATGAATGCGCACATGTTGCTTCAGACCTGCAGGCTGAGTGAACAGTTTCTTGCATAGTTGACATTGATGAGGCCGTTCTCTTGTCTGATTAACCATGATGCATGAACACGTATGTCGTTTCAGATGTCCAGAATCACAATTATGAAGACGTTCTCCATTGTAAATTGAAGCATATGCCTTTTGAGATCACCAGATTGACTAATACATTTCTTATCGCTTTCACAGATACGAAGGCATTCTCCTGTATGAATAACCCTATGTAACTTCAGCATTCCCCAGTTTTCCAGGTTTGAAAAAATAATTCATTCAGATCTGACATTGATGTTGGCGATCTCCAGTATTATTAAACAAGCATCATGTCGTTTCAACCAGGTAGAACAAGCAGCTTGCACATTCTAAATATTAGTAGGAGAGAATGTTAACAGTCGGACGTTCACCATCAGGAATTTCAATTTGCATGGTGGTTAGACTCGTCTGAAATTATAACAAAATTGTATCTATTAGCTATAGCATACTAAGGCAAATAAACAATCGTATACATTATATAATATATGTGGCTGTATCTTATCAAAATGTAAACACATTCGATAAGTGTATGTCTGATACCTTTAACAACTATTTGCTTTGTAAACCTATCGGGTATGCCACGTGGTAAAATGTTGTTGGTAATAATGACGAGATTGTCTATGTGTATACGTTTTCTGATGATGCATAGCAAGGAAGTTTGCAAATAAATTAATTAGTTTAAACATTATTTATGTTATAACTTATTTTACTCACTCTCGGATGAAAACGTAAATATGGTCATTCGTGTGGGGTACCCGGAGAAAACCGACCTGTCCGATCTGGCGATATTTGCAAATAAATTAATTAGTTTAAACTTTATTTTTGTTACAACTTATATTACTCACTCTCAGATTAAAGCGTAAATATGGTCATTCGTGTGGGGTACCCGGAGCAAACCGACCTGTCCGATCTGGCGATATTTGCAAATAAATTAATTAGTTTAAACTTTATTTATGTTACAACTTATATCAATAATTTATATTAATCACTCTCCGCACTCTCACTCTGCATCACCGATAGGATCGTACAAAGGGTGAATTTGGAAAGTGGAGGTAAATTGGTCTAATATTTTCCAATTAATTAATAGTCCTTCAAAGAAACGAAATAAACCTCAACATCCTTCTCTGCAGATGTTAGGTCAACACATTCCGCTTGTCATTGACCATACACACTTGGGTGTCTTCTTATCCAGTGATGGATCTTGGCATACTCATATTGATCAAATCAGCAAAAAGGCATGGACACGTATTAATGTTATGAGAAAATTAAAATTCACACTCGATCGTAGAGTATTGGAAGTTATCTACATTTCATGTCGTTTCAACCAGGTAGAACAAGCAGCTTGCACACTCTAAATTTTAGTAGGAGAGAATGTTAACAGTCGGACGTTCACCATCATGAATTTCAATTTGCATGGTGGTTAGACTCGTCTGAAATTATAACAAAATTGTATCTATTAGCTATAGTATACTAAGGCAAATAAACAATCGTATACATTATATAATATATGTGGATGTATCTTATAGAAATGTAAACAAATTCGATAAGTGTATGTCTGATACCGTCAACAACTATTTGCTTTGCAAAACCTATCGGGTATGCCACGTGGTAATATGATGTTGGTAATAATGACGAGATTGTCTATGTGTATACGTTTTCTGATGATGCATAGCAAGGAAGTTTGCAAATAAATTAATTAGTTTAAACATTATTTATGTTACAACTTATATTACTCACTCTCCGATGAAAACGTAAATATGGTCATTCGTGTGGGGTACCCGGAGAAAACCGACATGTCCGTTCTGGCGACCACAGTAATATTTCACTTACTTCCCGGTCCGAGGATCGAACCCGGGTTACATTGGTGAGAGGCGTGCGCAATAACCACTGCGTTAATCGGACAACCAATACATTATTTGGAATAATGGTTGCAAGTATATGTAGCAGATATTAAACTTGTTTCGCAGAGAAACGTTCGGATATCAATATATCCCTTGCATAACGGCAGGCACTCTGAAATATGACTGTCTAATTTTATAATGCAATATTCAAAATCGACTACGCTATCATATTTCCTCACACCCACACTCGTCACTCCATCACCACAGACAATGAATACGTTGATCAATGTTTATTTAGTATCAGGGAATGAACATCTGTGTATGTTATAACTCAGGCATTTAGCATTTAGAATGTATCAAAAGTTCATTACAAATGATTGTAAAGGTAACTCAATTCTTAAGTTGGTTGTCCGATTAGCGTAGTGGTTATCACACTCGCGTCTCGCCGATTCAACCCGGGTTCGATCCTCGGACGACATACCTGTATCATAAATAGCTAAACATTCCTTACACTTTAAACTATACTATTCAACATGTGCATCACCAATAGGATCGTACTAATGGTGAATATTGTAAAGGGGAGGTAAATGGGTATAATATATTCCAAATAATTAATAGACCTTCAAATATATTTGTTAAAATTTATGCTTATTGCTATAGAGTTTAATTTGGAAAATGTTAAGATGCTGTTATTTTGCAGGTGATACTTTCCTATTGTTGGATACAGGACAGGAGTATGTAAGATGAAAATGTCGATAAATTTACTTATTTGAGTTTGGGAGCTAAAATGTAGTACTACTTTGTCTTGCCGGTTGTAGGTAATCCGATGGGGGCATAGCCGGCACCAGACCTTCAGCCTCCTTGTAGAGAAACATGAGTCGAATAGTTGTTCGTCGGTCTTGGAGAGATGTTAATTTCAAAGTTTGTAACCTGAATATCTTGAGAATTATAATAAATCTATAATTAGGCCTACACATATATTAAATCTATCTACTCCCCTATGTTTCTATATACATGATTAATGATATTTCCATAGGAAAACAATTATCCTGCCATACTAGACTTACCTGCACGACCAGTAGCTAAACATTCCTTATACTGTACTTTATACAATTCAGCAAGTTTCTCACAAATATCAAAGTAATAATGGTGAATTTTGAAAAGGGGAGGTAAATGTGTCTAATTGTTTCCAAATCATTCATTGAACATCAATTAATGTTTTGCATCTTTGGTTTAAACAATATTTATTGCAAAACATATATCATATATAGCATACCGCATAACATTCCTTTAGATAGGAATCTAAAAGTAAACATTTTCCTTGCATATTTTCCTTTTCTTGTTGCATCTTTCAAGACTTTGGTGTGCTGAAATCAATATATGACCTGAGGCTGTTACATTTTCGAATGTTACCAACTTATCAGGTGCTACCCTTGATGATCAATATTAACCATTATATTATATTTTAAACTATGCTCATATAATATTATTTACAGTCACCTTTTGCACATTAATTATAATATGACATTAATCGCGTTTCACATGTTCAATATACATGTATATGCGCTAGGCTTCCACGTTTACACGTGTAAACGGAGCCATGTCGTATAATGACAATACGCGTGTACTAATTGAGTAACCGTGTACACTATCTTAATTGATGACGTCATATAATGAAGCATAGTGACGTAATAAAATCATAGCATAGATCTTTTCACTCAATCTTGTGAGAACTAGTGCATGTAAATGGTAATGGAGAATAAACGAATATCAACAGAAACAGGACAAAACCGTCATGAATATGAGCATGCATTATAATTACACCATTCACAGATCAGCCTCGATGCGCACTAAGATGTTGGCGAAAAACTAGATATACCATAATAATTATTGTCAACAGATTGTATGACAATAGTTGAGTAATACCAGTTTGTAATTTGACTATTTTCCCTAACATTCTAGTGTATTTGCGGCCGGTTAGCGGTACAGGTGTTATTCAATGCAATGATGTAAGCAGCATCTCAGGTGCTTACAGGTGTACACAGTAAATCAAGTAAGTAGTGCTATTATCTACCAACTAATAGTAACTGCGCAATATGCATACTTGAACAATGTGTAAACGGCGCCGTGTCGTGTATTAAGGATCGTGTACACGTTTATAAAAATCAGTACACGTGGCAACCCTACATATGCTATAACATATAAGAAGAACTCTATAATCGTACTATTTTATTATTATTCTTTTGCCAATGTTCAGTATAAATATTGTTATGAATGTCACACTTTATATTATATACAAGAGTATTACTTAGATATGAAGCTTTCCAGTCTGCTCTTACGTTTGTTGGTTTGATACGGTCACGTTATCGTATCAAACCAGAAAAAGCAGTATCATAATTAGGTCCTGAGAAACTAACACATGCGCACTCAGTGCTAGTTTGTTTACTCCATGTTGATTTCATGTCAAATTTGACAGATAACAGATGTTTGTGGTTTCATGGTAATATTTCAATCGTGTTCGTGTCACTAGTTCGGTAATTGTGATTTATTCATGATAAATGGATAACGGAAAGCACGAATACAATTATTAAAAGATCAAATTCATATCAAAATAATACATACGTTATTACGCGGTTAGTTTCATATCTGCATAGGTATCGACCCTCAGTAACTTGGACAAAGAAATGTCTATGCCAATATGTAGAGATAGTACTGCAAATAACCATTAAGTTGGACCACACATTATAACAACATTAAATTATGTTACCCATAATTTCGAAAGTTCAAGGGCCATAACTCTGGAGATACAGGCACAGTCCAGCTGCTTATCGAACCTGGTCGAGATATTATACCAACACACAGTTTATGCAAGATTGGATAAAAACTACTCATGTTAGAGAGCAGATATCATTGTGGATGCCGCCCGCCGGAGGTGATTGCATAATACGACCCGTATTTTTCAAACGTGCGTATAAAAGCTAAGAAAACACAAAACATATCAACAAAATAAATCCTATATTTAATGTAAGCAAAACATTCTTAGAACTAATCAGACACAACATCAACATTACCAAGTGAGCCTGTAAGACAACAATTCAAATTTACATGATCGTTTTTTGTATTGAAACATATCACTGTTACACCATACAATATTAAATATTTTATTAGTATTATTATTTATCAGTATCTGTTTGTCGATTGATATCGCCCACATAGAATGTGACTTACTTAGTTTATACAAATTTATCTCAGCTCGATTGCGAATCAAGTTATTGCAGCATTAGTTAAATCTTTGTTGAAATCTCGTTCCTGGTGGATTCAATTGCCAAGAGGGCGGACATCACCACATTGGTTCTAGCGAGGTTCAAACTTACAAGCTCTCGATCAAGCTCTCGATTAATAGGCAGAGACCGTATACATGTCACAATGAAGGTTTCAATTATATCCAGGTCCCGTTACTTAGTACAGTCACATTTTGTACACTTCACTGAAACAAAGCTATACATAGCAGTGTGCACAAGCATAACTCCATCATATGTACACACATAACTTCATCATATGTACAAACATAACTCCATCGTTGTGTACATACATAACTTCATCGTTGTGTACAAACATAACTCCATCGTTGTGTATAAACATAACTCCATCGTTGTGTACATACATAACTTCATCGTTGTGTACAAACATAACTCCATCGTTGTGTATAAACATAACTCCATCGTTGTGCACAAACATAACTCCATCGTTGTGTACAAACATAACTCCATCGTTGTGTACAAACATATGTACGCCATCATATGTACACACATAACTCCATCATATGTCCAAACATAACTCCATCATATGTACAAACATAACTCCATCATATGTACACACATAACTTCATCATATGTACACACATAACTTCATCATATGTACAAACATAACTCCATCATATGTACAAATATAACTCCATCATTTGTACACACATAACTTCATCATTTGTCCAAACATAACTCCATCGTTGTGTACAAACATAACTCCATCGTTGTGTACAAACATACTAGTAACTCCATCATTTGCCTATACATAACTCCATCATTTGTACAAACATAACTCCATCGTTGTGTACAAACATAACTCCATCATGTGTCCAACATAACTCCATCATGTGTACAAACATAACTCCATCATTTGTAAACACATAACTCCATGTGTTGTGTACAAACATAACTCCATCATTTGTCCATACATAACTCCACCATGTGTGCAAACATAACTCTGTCATGTGTTCAAACATAACTCCATCATTTGTAAACACGAGTAAACACGAGTAAAGACAAAGATCTGTCTTATCGCAGACTCATGCAAAAACTAGAGAGTCGGTTTGGTGCGAGAGAGCTTCCGGCCACAGCACAGGTCCGGTTTCAACAGGCAGCCCAGTCACATACAGATGCTTTAGAGGATTGGGCAGATAGAGTCCTCACATTAGCCACCAATGCGTTTCGCGACCTGCCCGAGTATTACTCCACGCAACAAGCAATAACTCGCTTCTGCCTGGGGCTTGTGGATCGTGAGGCAGGGCACCATGTGTGCATACAAAATCCTAGCACCATGGAGGAAGCCATGAATGATGTACGTCGCTACCAGCACGTACACCAAGCAATGTTTGGTAAGACCAAACGTGTACAGCGTAAGATGGATCATGAGGATGACCATCCCGCTGTGCATACGGTACAAGACCGGGCAACGTTGCCTAATAAAGGGGGGAAAGGGAGTGAAGGGACCCCTGACCTGACCTCTATTGGGGCAATAATGAAAACATTGCAGAAACAATTGGAGGAACAGCTACGGATAGGGCTGGATAGAGTAGCTGCAGAAGTAAAGCAGCAGAGGGATAGTGGATCTACCAAGCCAGCAAACAGCAGGGTGAAAGCTGGTGAATGTTTTGGCTGTGGAGAAAGGGGGCATTTCAAGCGGGATTGCCCAAGATCTGGTGACAGGTATGCGTCACGTCGGCCATTAAAGTTTAAAGGAGACTAGTAAAAGCTTAGCGCGTCATTCAGAATGTACAGGCGGACTGCTAAATATGGTAGAAAACGACGCGCTACCTATAGGAGACGTACTCGAGTCTACCGACGGCGATATAAACCTGTTTATCGTAGAAGGAGATTATTTGGTAAAAGAGGCGGCAGGCGCAGACGGGCTATCCCAGCTATTCGTCAAAGCGATAGGCCTCTTGAGGTGTTTGTGCGAGGGGGTGACTTCGCTGTTACATTGGATAAAACCGGATATTCCAGGCACATTTTGAATGTTACTAATACTGATGTTTGGAGTGTTTGTAAACACAAGATCGCTTACTACTCGTTAGTGTATGACCAATGGAGGATTCGGTCCCACTCCTGGCATTATTGGAATGATGGGAACGATTTTATGAAGATGGCTTCTTACAGGACCCCCGAAATGTTTACCTCTTATGATCCCGATGCTCAAGGACGTCTATGGTCTATAGAATCCTTCGCTAATGTTATGAAAAGGAAAAGGAAATTTCTACTACAAAACAAACGGTTTTGTACTACGTTTAAGCCTAAATGGGCTATTAGTGCTGGACACGTTGTTTCCGGTAACGGAATTAATCCTTGGTGGGACGCCGCCAAGGCTGTTGAACCCCACGCCGGTTTGCCAAGTTTCAGTGATAATGGTATACCCATACTGTTTAAAGGTTCATCCGGAGTAGTTGCAGTTCGTGGTTATGTAGTTTATCAACTACAGTTTCGTGGCAAGAGGTTCGGTCAAACATACAGTTAGAATGTGCACTCATATGAAGCCCCCAATACTCTATCCAATACTGGACCACTGCTAGGACTGCACACTTCTGGTGTAACAATATCTATAGGTTTGGGAGCGAAGCGACCACTTTGTTTATGGGCAAAGAGCAACAACATTGACAGTACATTTTTATTGACAATATATTATGGTGAAACGCCGGGCGAAGCCCGGCCATTGATCGTCAGACGGCGGGTCATAGTTGGAAGTTATAATAAAATGCTTAATTTGAAATGCAAAACGATCTCCGCCTTTTCTTTCGCCATAGGCGACCCCAATCTCATCGGTCATTTGGTTGATAAGTGTCCTCATATTGAGTGCTTGTTCTACATTAATATCCTCACATATAATACTGTCCTCGCCATGGTAGCTGCTGAAGGCAAACCTACTGGCATAGATACTCATATTAAAATGTAATCCCTTGGTAAAGCAGTATACTGTACTGCTCTTGCCTGTTCCAGGCTCACCGTATATCCAAATGCCTCTAGTCTGAGCCTGTTCCATTTCTGTCAATGCACTGGAATTCTTGTACACTTCGCTTTGTATTGCCGCCTCTTTCTGTAGCCTCTTCGAATGCTGCCGCGAATGGGTTCTCTAAGTTAGATGCCAATTCTGCTTATTGGCAGGTAAACATAGAGAAGGAAGATCGAAAGAAGACCGCCTTTATGACCAAATATGGTCTATTCGAACATGTAAAGATGGGTTTCGGATTATGTAATGCACCGGCCACCCATGCACAAGTAATGAACCTTGTCCTAAGAGGGCTAAACTGGAAGACAGTATTAGCCTTCTTGGATAATGTATTGGTTCTGGGGAAGGGTTTTCAGGACCACCTAGTCAATTTAGGGGAGGCCCTGAGAAGATTTAGAGCCAATGGCTTGAAGTTAAAGCCAAAGAAATGCTTACTCTTCCAAAGAGAGATAGAGTTCCTGGGCAGGAGAGTGAGCAGCAATAGCCTGGCCATGTCAGGGGCAGACGGTGTAGTGGTACGGGAATGGCCGTTACCAACCTGTTCAAAGGATGTTGAACGGTTTATGGGATTGGTTAACTACCACCGAGTGTTTGTCAAGGACTTCGCCCGGTTGGCGGAACCATTGTACAGCGTCGTGGGTAAACAGAAGTTTCGGTGGGAAACTGACCAGCAGATAGCATTTGACGCTTTGAAGAACGCTCTCACGGAACCACCTGTATTAGGTCTTCCGAATCATAACGACGAGTTTATCTTGGATACGGATGCATCCGATGTAGCAATCGGAGCCGAACTTCTCCAGATCCAAGATGGAGTCGAAAAGGTGATAGCTTATGGGAGCTACGCGTTGACTCGCGAGCAGTGCAAGTACTGTGTTACTAGAAAAGAACGTTTAGCAGTCGTGCGGTTCACACGCCAATATCGACACTATATGTTAGAGAGATCCTTTACGGTTAGGACTGACCACTCGAGTCTAACCTGGTTGATGCGGTTCAGGGAACCACAAGGGCAGTTGGCGAGATGGCTCGAGGAGCTATCTCAATATAATATGGTGCTACGGCACCGGCCAGGCAATAAGCATGGACACGCAGATTCCTTGTCTAGAATACCTACAAGAGAGGAAGCGTGTGCTCAGAGGCTGCCTGAGGATCTGCCTTTTGGCTGGTGTGAATACTGCTTGAAAGCAGAAGAAAAGTGGGGATCGTTTATCGAGATCGTAGACATTGCAGTCCAGTTGGCTTCGCAAAGAGTACAGGGATCCGCGGTCGACATTGCACAGGTCGGCGTCGGGATCAGTACTAAGGGCAAACGAGGAGGGAACTGGTCGGTCTATGGAGATAAACGATCGTCCATGGATAGCGTAGACATTGCAGACACTTTGGCCTCGCAAATAGTACAGGGATCCGCGGTCGACATTGCCCAGGTCGGCGTCGGGATCAGTACTAAGGGTAGGCGAGGAGGGAACTGGTCGGTCTACGGAGATTTAGAATCGTCCTTGGACATCGTAGACATTGCAGACCCGTTGGCTCCGCAAAGAGTACAGGGATCCGCGGTCGACACTGCGCAGGTCGGCGTCGGGATCAGTACTAAGGGTAGCCGAGAAGGGAACTGGTCGGTCTACAGGGATTCGAAGGGAACTGCAGAAAATCAGTTATACGACAGTGGCAAGCCAGTTCAAGCTAAAAGGCTGAACTTTGCAGGTGTAAGTTCGAACCAGGACGAGACACAGACTTGCGAAGTGACCCAGGTGATGGGTATGTCTAATGCTGGCAATAATCAAGAAGGGCAGGGAATTAGTGGCTCCATATTAAGCACCACTGTACATAGCACTGATATTCAGCCATCGGCATGGGGCTTCACCTTGTTGGATCTTAGTGAAGCCCAGGAGAAAGATGAGGATCTATTTATCATCAGGACTTGGTTGAAAACGTCAGTCAATCCAAGTGAATCGGAGTTGTTCTTGTCTAGCCCGGCAACCAAGTCGTATTGGCTAAACAAGGAACAGATCCTATTGATTTATGATGTGTTGTATCAGGATGATGCAGCTTCTGGGGAGAAGAAGTTAATGGTTTCTCGCAGCATGCGAGATGATGCTTTACATAGCAACCATGATCTTCCGTCTGCAGGACATCAGGGGTGGCACGGACAACTGAACGTGTTAAGGAGAAGTTTGCCTGGTATCGACTAAGTCGAGATGTGGTTAATTATGTAGCCGGTTGCGAAACATGTAATCGCAATAAAAAGTCGGACCGCCGTGGACGGTGTCCTATGACAGAATACCAGGCAGGGGATCCGATGGAACGAATACATATAGATTTCCTGGGTCCACTTCCAAAGACACCTCGTGGAAATGCACACATTTTGATGGTAGTAGATCAGTTTACTAAGTGGGTCGAGTGTATACCCCTGCCCTCCCAAACTGCTGAAGTTACTGCAAAAGCACTAGTAGATTGTGTCTTTTCCAGGTTTTGGGGTACCGTTCCAGATTCATTCAGATCAGGGTCGGAACTTTGAGTCTAGGCTTTTTAGTGAATTGTGCAAGGCACTTTACATTCATAAGGCTAGAACAACTCCGTATAGGCCATCGGCGAAAGGTCAAGTGGAACGGTACAACCGCACCCTCATGGAGGCTGTGCGATGCTTTATAGGTAAGCATCAACATCAATGGGATGTAGAACTCCCACAGATTGCTGGAGCTCTCAGATCAGCAGTGAACCGTAATACTGGGTTCATGGCCAATATGCTGATGCTCGGGAAAGAGGTCAACATACCAGCCACTGTGATGTTTCCACAAGTGAATGAGAAACATGAGACGGAGGAGGGTTATGTGGCAAAGCTGACTGCGAAGCTGCAGGAAGCTCATACCACTGCCAGGTCTACCCTGAGAACTTCTTCTAAACGAATGAAGAATAGTTATGACCCCCGTATTCTAGAAAGAAGTTACGAGGTCGGTGACATTGTATACCTGTTAGACACGGCTGTTCTAAAGGGGAAATGCAGAAAACGATGTCCACCTTGGAAAGGTCCAGGTTTCATAGTTACCAAGCTCTCTGCATTCATTTTCAGGATTAAGCTGAGGAACGTAATAGTTGTAATGAATCATGACCGACTAAAGCCATGTAAGGACCGTACTCCACCCGCATGGATCATGCAGTGGAAAGCACATCCCGGCAGGGATGTCGACACCAGTGATAATGGAGAATTATACTGTGTATGTCGAAAGCCATAGCAGGGTCGTTTCATGATCCAGTGCGATTATTGCGAGGAGTGGTATCACGGGTCATGTGTTGATATCACTGCTACAGAGGCCCTGGATATAGATAAATACCGCTGTATGAGGTGCAAGAGTCACTGACAAAGATTTTATCTTTCAGGAATAATGGCTGTACATATGACGAAATTGACTGATGCCTACTTGGAGGAGGTAGAGCGAAGTACCCGACATGGGGATGTGTTGCCTCCTCAGTCGGTGGTAGACGGGCTGAACCGCTGCTTCAGGTCCACGACCGAACAGCGTGTTCAGGCTCTGTTGGGACAGGTGGCATTGGCAAAGGCCAAGAATAATGCCAAGTGGCGCCGGTTAGCTGCGCGAACTGCATAGACTCTGCAGTTCCACTCCCACACGTGGATACGGGACAAATATCCAGGATATTGGGGATAAAAAACAGGTCACTCCCAAGGATTCCGGACATAGTTGTCGGAGGGATGTGAGAATAAAGGAGGACCCCAGTATTGAGCGTAGCGGGGAGAATCTGGAATCCATGGATTTGGACTCCGTGGAGGAAGACAGGCTGTTGGCATCGGACAGCGAGATCTGTCTGGAGGTAGAGTGCAGATCTCCAGTCCGTGTTCGAAATGAACCCAAGACGGCTGCGTGCGAGGGTCAGGCCCGCAGCTCGGTCCCTCAGGGGTATGAAGGTGCCAGACCCAAGCAGGGGCAGCCTGGGCGAGGCCATCACTCTCCTAGGGGGGAATCTAGGAGGGGAGGCGACCGTCGGCCTTCTGGAGGTCGAGGACGGCCGAGTAGTGGTGGACGGCCATGACACGAAGAACGAGTGACGCTTGAATGCTGGAGGCAGCCTAGGCGTAGAGGTGCAGGTTATCGTTCTCGCCATTACCCGAAGGAAAGACTAACCGGCAAAGGAGCTTCGGGTAGAGGTCAAGGTCAGTATGGACCTGGCCCTAGTAGGATGCCCTACATGGAGGAATCGGCGTCGGGGAGGAGTGGAAGAGACCTCTCCGTCACCGAACATAACACCACCCAATCATATCCGAATAAGCGAAGCCGGGTAGACCAGGTGATGTTACCTGTGGGTCGTGATTATGACTGTAGATTACCACCAAGCTACAGTTGGTGCCGCCACAGTGACATCACCGGGTAGCTCCAGAGATTGTATGCCGGAGGAGAATATGCTGGTTCGTCGGTGCCCAGTACCAGATTGCCCTGGGAAATGGCAGCAGTTACATGCGTTTAGCTGCCATCTTCCATGTGTCTTTCAGCTGGAGGTAATGTCCGACGACATTACAGATCGCAGGGTGACGGCGCTGAGGCTAGTCACGAGATGGATGCTCGGTCATCGCGCCACTCTGCATGATCTTATGCGTTATGTGGAGCTGCTGACTGATCTGCCTGCTCTGAGAGTGGTCCTAGGTCCGTTACCAAGGCAGCCATGGAGAGCTGTGTGTGGCCCTAGGGGAGGTCACTACAAGGGGCTGGATGGTCAGACCATCCGGTAACTCGCCGGCTCTCCTGGTGAACTGGAGTATTCTGCTGGACCTACTCTCAGTGTTGAAACCCCAACAACGACAGTCATTGGTGGATGAGTTCTCCCTAACGAAGGACGAAATGGCTCAGGTGGAGAGGATCCCTGAAGCATTTGACAGTCACTGCCACCTAGATCGAACCCGTATAGAATATAAGCTTCCTCGGGATTCTAGTTTGGCAACGATATGTGACTCGGCAACACCGGACAAAGACCATGCGGTGAGATTGGTCGGGGTAGTCGCAAATTTCTGTGACCCCGAAACATACCCAACTCCCGAGGAAGTCGATACCTGGAAGGGACAGGGGGTGGTAATCTGTGTGGGATTACACCCCAAAAAGGAGGCTACAGGATCCGACCTCAAGCGGCTGCAACTGCTCCTAGAAAACCCGGATGTATCCGGACTTGGTGAGGTGGGGTTAGACCACACCGAACCGGTTGAAAAGTGGCCTGGACAGATGCGGACGCTGAGTCAAACCCTGGGGCTTCTCCAGGCTAGACATGTGCTTGTCCTCCATTGCAGAGGGATGACCGGAGTAGACAATGGTGAGGCCTACACTAGCCTGCTATTTGTGCTACTGGCCAGTGTTAAGCGGGAGCAGCTTATACATCTGCATTGCTTTAGTTTTACCAAGTTGGTCCATCAGTTCGTTAGGGAGCAACAGAAGGACCACATCCTTATGGTAAAGGAAATGGAGGGGTCCCGGTTGTTGGTGGAAACAGATGCTCCATATTTCCACTTCTTTGGACATAAACGGACCACGCCAGTCGTAATTGGCATGGTTGCGGAAGAGGTGGCCAGGGGAGGCAAATGGGATGATGTGATGAAGACGGCAGTGGAAAACGCACGTCGTCTTTACTTGCATC
The DNA here is from genome assembly GCA_014843695.1 of Archivesica marissinica. Taxonomy (NCBI): domain Eukaryota; kingdom Metazoa; phylum Mollusca; class Bivalvia; order Venerida; family Vesicomyidae; genus Archivesica; species Archivesica marissinica. Next base: position 57,816,841 of record CM026392.1, read on the forward strand.
ATCAACCTCCCAAGTAAGCCGACCGAAAGGACCGGATTGCATGTAATTATGGCTTAGGGGTAAGGCACTAAGCCAGATCTGGAGTCGGGTCCGGTGAGGGACTTAGTACTGGTGAACCGCTTAAGTCGGCTTAAGCTTGCCCAGGAAAAGTAGAAATGCTTGGAATTATGGCTTAGATGTAAGGCACTAAACCAGAGGGGGAGTCATCGATGGACTTAGTACTGGTTAGCTGCTTATGTAGGCTAGGCTTGCCCAGGAAAGGTAGGAGTAAGCTTAGGTGTAAGACACTAGGCCAGAGATGGGTTCATTGATGGACTTAGTACTGGTTAACTGCTTATGGAGGCTAGGCTTGCCCAGTAAAGGTAGATGTAAGACACTAAGACAGGGATGGAGTCATCGATGGACTTAGTACTGGTTAACTGCTTATGGAGGCTAGGCTTGCACAGGAAAGGTAGGTGTAAGCTTAGGTGTAAGACACTAAGCCAGGGATGGAGTCATCGATGGACTTAGTACTGGTTAACTGCTTATGGAGGCTAGGCTTGCCCAGGAAAGGTAGGTGTAAGCTTAGGGGTAAGACACTAAGCCAGGGATGGAGTCATCGATGGACTTAGTACTGGTTAACCGCTTATGGAGGCTAGGCTTGCCCAGGAAAGGTAGGTGTAAGCTTAGGGGTAAGACACTAAGCCATAGAGGGGTTCAGTAATGGACTTAGTACTGGTTAACCGCTTACAACGGCTAAGCCTGCCCAGGAAAAGTAGACAACTTGGAAGATACCTACTTGGGGGTCAGACACCAAGTAGGTCCAGAGAATGCCATTTCCGTCGAGAGATGTCACAAGCCGGTCAGACCGATTGTGCCTGAAGAACGGATCCATTGCCAGAATGATGTGGAGGAAGTCCTTCTGGATAAAGTGGGGAGGAGTGTAGGGAATGGCAATTGGGTTCATTAAGAGCCATAGTCTGACGCGGAAGATGGAGACACCGTCTTGACCGGAAGTGAGGCATTCTGGGATCCGGTGTGAACGAAGCAAGCACGCCATACACGCTCTGAATACACGACTGACAAGACGTATTTATCCTGTAATATAAGTAGCTGCTGTAGGGTACACAATTGGTAAGTTCTCTTATCCTATAGTGACTACTTCAATGGTGTCAGAAGTTTGTTGGATAAAGAACTACACGCCGTGAAATATTAGAAAAACATTGCATGCACCTGCTGTGTTATTTCAGGCTGTAAAAAACGCAGGTGTTGGAAGAACGTGGAGGCTGCTTGATAGACTGAGGAATCCGGTTTTAATCGATTGGGGACAGGCGTAAGACGTCCTTTACCCATCGAGTTCACAAAAACAAGGCGCAGATTGCTTGTTTTGGCTGATATAAAACCGTCAGCATTGTCAGACAACTACGCACTTGCATTACCGGAAGTGAACGGAATTACGACATTGGAATAGTTTCCTGGCCTTTATAGTTGGTCTCATCCCATTTGATAGTAAATAACTTTCTTAAAAGGGGAAGGAGGTTCTCTGTCCTGTGTAGTATCTCCGTTTGCTTTTGTTTTTCAGGAATTGGAAAAACTCGCAAGTAAGTGCGCATTTGTGTTGTCTGTTTATATAGTAGTTAGCATAATATACCTGGAACTATGTCTGATAGTAACTTAGTCCCAGAAGGGAAACGAATCGCCATTAATTATGCAACTATTGAGCAACTGGTCACGATCCCTGGGATTAAAGCGAGGCTTGTCCATACGATCGTTCTCATTAGAGAAAATAATGGTAATATTACTCCGAAGGTGTTATCCTCCATTACAAGGAGTAAACTGAGCAGTGAGGCTGTTCGGATGATAGATTTTAGACCCAATGTTCAGCTACCATCCGGAAAATCTCATTCTGAGTCTGATCATGATGATCATTATGCTCAAACGCTCGGTGATACATTAACGTACACCGAGGAGGCTAGACAGTCTGATTGGACCGATGTTCTTAAGACATTGAACACGGCGACTGGTCTGGTCCAACAGAGGGTGGTAGAAAAGGCATCAATAGAGAGTAGACCAGTGAAAGACTCTGCCCTGCCTAACCCACCTACTGCTGAGGAGCGCTACCCCCTTAAAAGTGATACACGGGAAAGTAGGCTCCATCAATATGATGTATATGGCATACCCTCAGGTGGGAATCCGTTTTCGCCGGGGCCTTCACGAAGGCCGGAATACAACCATAATGTGTATGACCCGATAAGTGGGGAACATAGTACACATCATGTTGGGCATCCGGCAACTGATATGTTCAGTGGAACACGGGTAAGGTCCCGTGTACGGGACCCAGTCGCTAAGAGGTGTTATGCGCCCGATGATGGCGACAGTAGTACTGATGACGAATTCAGTATACGACCTAGTCGTATTGACAAAGGTCGCAAAGCAGCAGGTCAGGACCTGCATAATAGGCGAAAACGAGCTAGAGATGTCATCAACATGTTGCCCAATAATCTAACGTATGAAGGCAAGGGTAATTGGACTGCATTCAAGCAGAAGTTTGTCCGTTTTGCACATGCATGCGATTGGACAAAGGACGAGTGCTTGAATTGTCTGTGCTGGAGCCTTACTGGAAAAGCTGCAGACTTCTACGCAATATTAACTGAGCGTAGAGAAGATCTGTCTTATCGCAGACTCATGCACAAACTAGAGAGTCGGTTTGGTGCGAGAGAGCTTCCGGCCACAGCACAGGTCCGGTTTCAACAGACAGCCCAGTGACATACAGAGGCTTTAGAGGATTGGGCAGATAGAGTCCTCACATTAGCCACCAAGGCGTTTCGCGACCTGCCCGAGTATTACTCCACGCAACAAGCAATAACTCGCTTCTGCCTGGGGCTTGTGGATCGTGAAGCAGGGCAAGACGTATTTATCCTGTAATATAAGTAGCTGCTGTAGGGTACACAATTGGTACGTTCTCTTATCCTATAGTGACTACTTCAGTATCAAAGGTTCATTACAAATTATTTTAAAGGTAACTCAATTCTTAAGTTGGTTGTCCGATTAGCGTAGTGGTTATCACACTCGTTTCTCGGTGATACAACCCGGGTTCGATCCTCGGACATACCTGTATCATAAATAGATAAACATTCCTTACACTGTAAACTATACTATTCAACATGTGCATCACCAATAGGATCGTACTAACGGTGAATTTTGTAAAGGGGAGGTAAATGGGTCTAATATCATCCAAATAATTAATAGTCCTTCAAATATGATTGTGAAAATTTATACTTATTGCTATTGAGTTTAATTTGGAAAATGTTAAGATGCTGTTATTTTGCAGGTAATACTTTCCTATTGTTGGATACAGGACAGGAGTATGTATTTAAATCTAAGATGAAAATGTCGATAAATTTACTTATTTGAGTTTGGGAGCTAAAATGTAGTACTTTGTCTTGCTGGTTGTAGGTAATCCGATGGGGGCATAGCCGGCACCAGACATTCAGCCTCCTTGTAAAGAAGCATGGGTCCACTAGTTGTTCGTCGATCTTGGAGGGATGTTAATTTCAAAGTTTGTAACCTGAATATCTTGAGAATTATAATAAATCTAAAATTACACATACATTAAATCTATCTACTTCCCTATGTTTATATATACATGATTAATGATATTTCCATAGGAACACAATTATTGTGCCATGCTAGACTTACCTGCACGACCAGTAGCTAAACATTCCTTATACTGTACTTTATACAATTCAACAAGTTTCTCACAAATAACATCGTACTAATGGTGAATTTTGAAAAGGGGAGGTAAATGTGTCTAATTGTTTCCAAATAATTCATTGAACATCAAATAATGTTTTGCATCTTTGGTTTAAACACTATTTATAACATACCACATACCATTCCTTTAGATAGGAATCTAAATGTAAACATTTCCCTTGCATCTTTTCCTTTTCTTGTTGCATCTTTCAAGATTTTGGTGTGCTGAAATCAATATTCGTAACCACTATGTTACTATTACGGTGACTTGAGGCTGTTACATTTTCGAATGTTACCAACCTATCAGTTGCTATCCTTGATGATCAATATTAACCATTATACTATATTTTAAACTATGCTCATATAATATTATTTACAGTCACCTTTTGCACATTAATTATAATACGACATTAATCGCATTTCACATTTTCATATACATATGCGTAGGGCTTCCACGTGTAAACGAAGCCGTGTCGTGCAATGGCAATACACGTGTACTAATTGAGTAACCGTGTACACTATCTTAATTGATGACGTCATATAATGAAGCATAGTGACGCAATAAAATCATAGCATAGATTTTTTCACTCAATCGTGTGAGAACTAGTGCATGTAAATGGTAATGGAGAATAAACGAATATCAACAGAAACAGGACAAAACCGTCATGAATATGAGCATGCATTATAATTACACCATTCACAGATCAGCCTCGATATGCACTAAGATGTTGGGAAAAAACTAGATATACCATAATAATTATTGTCAACAGATTGTATGACAATAGTTGAGTAATACCAGTTTGTAATTTGACTATTTTCCCTAACATTCTAGTGTATTTGCGGCCGTTTAGCGGTACATGTGTTATTCAGAATTATTTCTAAACTGCAATGATGTAAGCAGCATCTCAGGTGTTTACAGGTGTACACAGTAAATCAAGTAAGTAGTGCTATTATCTACCAACTAATAGTAACTGCGCAATATGCATACTTGAACAACGTGTAAACGGCGCCGTGTCGTGTATTAAGGATCGTGTACACGTTTACAAAAATCAGTACATGTGGCAGCCCTGCATATGCTATACCATATAAGAAGAACTATATAATCGTACTATTTTGTTATTATTCTTTTGCCAATGTTCAGTATAAACATTGTTATGAATGTCACACTTTGTATTATATACAAGTTATATACACGTTTATTACTTAGATATGAAGTTTTCCTATTTGGCCCATAACTGGGAGTCTCTTCATGGGCATCAGGGCGTGTCCACACACCGGTGAGCCTGGCATGCCGCATGTCTGGGGGCTGTCCTCACGTTTATTACTTAGATATGAAGTTTTCTAGTCTGATATTACGTTTGTTGGTTTGATACGGTCACGTTACCGTATCAAACCAGAAAAAAACCGTATCATAACTAGTTCCTGAGAAAATAGCACATGCGCACTCGGTGCTAGTTTGTTTACTTCATGTTGATTTCAGTGTCAAATTTGACAGATAGCAGATGTTTGTGGTTTCATGGTAATATTTCAATCGTGTTCGTGTCACTAATTCAGTAATTGTGATTTATTCATGATAAATGGATAACGGAAAGCATTATTACAATTATTAAAAGATCAAATTCATATCAAAATAATACATACGTTATTACGCGGCTAGTTTCATATCAGCATAGGTATCGACCCTCAGTAACTTGGACATAGAAATGCCTATGCTAATATTTAGTGATTGTACTGCAAATAGCCATTGAGTTGGACCACACATTATAACAACATTAATTCGGTTATCCACAATTTCGAAAATTCAAGGGCCATAACTCTGGAGATACAGGGACAGTCCAGCTGCTTATCGAACCTGGTCGAGATATTATACCAACACACATTGTATGCAAGATTGGATAAAACTACTCATGTTAGAGAGCAGATATCATTGTGGACGCCGCCCGCCGGAGGTGAATGCATAATACGACCCGTATTTTTCAAATGCGCGTATAAAAGCTAAGAAAACACAAGACATATCAACAACATAAATCCTATATTTAATGTAAGCAAAACATTCTTAGAAGTAATCAGACACAACATCAACATTACCAAGACAACAATTCAAATTTACATGATCGTTCTTTGTATTGAAACTTATCACTGTTACACCATACAATATTAAATATTTTATTAAATAGTACACATTATCTGTTTGTCCATTGCTACCGCCCACCTAGCACGTGACTTACTTAGTTTATACACATTTATCTCAGTTCGATTGCGAATCACGTTCTTGCAGCATTAGTTAAATCTTTGTTGAAATCTCGTTCCTGGTGGATTCAATTGCCAAGAGGGCGGACATCACCACATTGGTTCTAGCGAGGTTCAAACTTACAAGCTCTCGATTAATAGGCAGAGACCGTATACATGTCACAATGAAGGTTTCAATTATATCCAGGTCCCGTTACTTAGTACAGTCACATTTGGTACACTTCACTGAAACAAAGCTATAAATAGCAGTGTGCACAAGCATAACTCCATCATATGTACACACATAACTTCATCGTATGTACAAACATAACTCCATCGTTGTGTACATACATAACTTCATCGTTGTGTACAAACATAACTCCATCGTTGTGTATAAACATAACTCCATCGTTGTGTACACGCATAACTCCATCGTTGTGCACAAACATAACTCCATCGTTGTGTACAAGCATAACGCCATCATATGTACACGCATAACTTCATCATTTGTACAAACATAACTCCATCGTTGTGTACAAGCATAACTTCATCACTTGTCCAAACATAACTCCATCGTTGTGTACAAGCATAACGCCATCATATGTACACACATAACTCCATCATATGTACAAACATAACTTCATCATTTGTACAAACATAACTTCATCATTTGTACAAACATAACTCCATCATATGTACACAGGTAACTCCATCATTTGTCCATAATCAATGTGAAGGAACATTTAATTCATTAAAATAATGGTGTAGGATAGAAATAAAATATACGTTTGTAAGTATTCAATACAGAGAATGATACAAACACTAGCCTAAAGAAGAATAGTATGAGCATATTATTCTGAAAATTTAAATTGTGAACCCAGGTGCTTATATTCTTTTAACATGTAAGATTATCCTAGCAAGCACATTTTAATCTCAATACACATACGAATCTGTAGTACAGTGGTTAACGCTTGGTTGGTAATACAGGGATCGCAGGTTCGATCCCCCGTCTGACCCGAATACGATTAACAGTCTTTCAGGTGGGACTTTAAACATATAGATTATTTAATTCCTCAACTATAAACGGAGAGTATCACATTTACCTAATATACAAATTTTCATACAATTTGTGACAACACATTAAAATATATACAATGTACTAATAGGCATTATATTGCGCATTATGAGCACACTCTTAGAACCTTTACCAATACATAATAAATGGTTATTAAATGGTTATGTGCATATCTCTCTCTCTATATATATACCCAAACACACTTACACATTATACACATGCATACATACATCGATATACATATACATGCACATATATAATTATTACTTTTTAACTTACAACAGCAATGTCTCAGGTGTTCAGATGTGTACACTTGTCACCTGATTGAGATAAATCTTGTCGAAACGAAACACAATATATATAAACAGGTAACACGCTCCTTGGTGTGCCGTGTATAGAATTGTCACACCAACATAGGAAGGTAAGGCACACATGTTTCATAACTTACACATTAAAAACAACAAAAGTAGCATATACACTTGATCAACGCATAATGAAGTGTATTGCTCTTACTTCATTTACCATTATGTTAAGTTGAACAGTATTGCTTATATCATAATGAGCGAACCCAAGTCTACACAATTTAATTTGTCTAACAAATGTAGTATAAAAATTATCTTTAAGTTTGTTTGATTTTAAAAATTCAGTCAGGCCTTTTCCCATGTTTAGATGTCCGATTATTATTAGTGCTAAATCTATCTGATACTTCTAATATGTCATTCATGTCTCCTCCTGTAATTAGGTATCCTTGTGCGTGTTCATTTAATTTGTTAGAAAATTGACGGTAAAAGTTATTTCTACTAGCTTTGTGGTTATTTGCATAAACATTTAGCAGTGTATATGTATTGTTCTATATTAGTAAATTGATTAATATATATCTGTCATTTAGTGAATATATGTACTCATATGTTAAAGATTTATTTATAAATATGGAAGTACCTCTGCTATTATTTGACCCAAATGAATGAAATATTTCCGAATCATTACATTCTCGTGATACTGTGTCTTTATTTACTCCATTGAGAAATGAGTCTCTTGCATAAATAATACATGTACTTTCTGCATTAAAATATATTGTTTCAATCGTTCTCTTTTGTTTCTATCGCGTAACACAAGTACATTCAAGGATATAAAGTGAATAGCGTGTGTCATAGTGCTAAATTTCTACAAGAGACAGGTATATCATTAATACGTGTGATTTGGTAAGAACTAGTGTGGAATACAAAGATTCCTCGAAAATGAAAGTTAAGCATTGTATTGTGTGTGCAAAGGTCAATATTCATACATAGTATTACATGCAGAGATATTTGACTGATACATAGAGCATAATATACCGTGCATGTAATGGAAATTTCCGAATAACAAGTATGTACAACTCTACCTTTGTTACAATCTAATTCAAGAGTTATTTCCTTCTGCATATAGGCAAACACATTTTACAGTGATATTACAAATACAACATGTTACACAATAATGCTATACGACACTATGAATATACACCAATGTTATACAGCGCTTGATTGATCGTCTCGTATACTATCTCGATATGAATATACACCAATGTTATACAGCGCTTGATTGATCGTCTCGTATACTATCTCGATATGAATATACACCAATGTTATACAGCGCTTGATTGATCGTCTCGTATACTATCTCGATATGAATATACACCAATGTTATACAGCGCTTGATTGATCGTCTCGTATACTATCTCGATATGAATATACACCAATGTTATACAGCGCTTGATTGATCGTCTCGTATACTATCTCGATATGAATATACACCAATGTTATACAGCGCTTGATTGATCGTCTCGTATACTATCTCGATATGAATATACACCAATGTTATACAGCGCTTGATTGATCGTCTCGTATACTATCGCGATACGATACGCTACCAAGTACCAATTCAGACTACTTACATAATACATAGCGGTCATATAGTAATTCCTAATCAAGTTAACAGTACAACAATTCATTTGAATTATTTTTCGAATGAGTGTTAGTATCATTACACAGCGATAGACATTTTTCAATAAAGTTCTGAAATTAACTATAGTTCTACGTGAATGACATTTAATTGTAAGAATATACGTACATGTTAGTAAAACTATCATTCTACTGTATTTTAGAGAAGTGTGTTTATGCAAATAGCAGTCACTTTAAACCGAGGTCTCGTGTCAGTGGTTTTTTACACGGTGCACGTAAAAGAAGCAGAGGAGACTCTGGATTGGGTCTCTGTATCATTGCACTGTCCTCCAAAAATCTAAGATGACTAATCACTTAAGGAGGCGTCGCTAATATGGGTAACCGGTAGCGACGATAAATAAACGCAAAACATTCAAATTTCAATACATTACATGAAAGTTTCCACTCGACCGCTTGCCATGGTCGGTTCGTGTTAGTACGATTGTTGAAACGCAAGTCCTATAAAACGAATGCAAATTCTGAATTTAAATATCCAAAGAACAAGGGAGATATGGATGATATTCCGAAATGAAAATAAATATTAAACTACACGAGAGTTGGTGACATTTGTTCGCAATACGTTGTGCATATATCTCTATGGTTAGTCTGCATCTATCTACGAATACCAATGATTAGTTTATACAAATATATTTTAGCTCGATTGCGAAACAAGTTCTTGCAACATCTTACATACTCATTCTCGAGACCCATTCCTGATGGAATCCATCGCCATGAGGGAGAGTAGGGGCATGTGGAATTTCAATGTCTTGCCCAATGGTCCACTACTAATAATGACTAAACATTTTCATGAACATTCAACAATCGTGTATGGGTACGCATATGCTTCTTCAGATTTCCAGACTTAGTAAAATCTTTTTGGCAGATTTGACATTCATGAGGTCGTTCTCCTGTATGAATAAGCATATGTTGTTTCAGACTGTTCGACAGAGCAAATACTTTTTGGCAGATTTGACACTCATGGGGACGTTCTCCTGTATGAATAAGCCTATGTTGTTTCAGATTTCCAGAATGTGTGAAGACTTTTTTGCAGAGTTGGCACTCATGAGGACGTTCTCCTGTATGAATAAACATATGTTGTTTCAGATTTCCAGACTGTGTGAAGACTTTTTTGCAGATTTGACACTCATGAGGACGTTCTCCTGTATGAATAAGCATATGTTGTTTCAGATTTCCAGAATGTGTGAAGACTTTTTTGCAGAGTTGGCACTCATGAGGACGTTCTCCTGTATGAATAAACATATGTTGTTTCAGATTTCCAGACTGTGTGAATACTTTTTTGCAGATTTGACACTCATGAGGACGTTCTCCTGTATGAATAAGCATATGTTGTTTCAGATTTCCAGAACGTGTGAAGACTTTTTCGCAGAGTTGACACTCATGAGGACGTTCTCCTGTATGAATAAGCATGTGCTGTTTCAGATTTCCAGAACGTGCGAAGACATCTTTGCAGATTTGACACTCATGAGGACGTTCTCCTGTATGAATACTCATGTGTTGTTTCAGATTTCCAGACTGTGTGAAGACTTTTTCGCAGATTTGACATTCATATGGTTGCTCTCCTGTATGAATAAGAATATGTCGCTTCAGATTTCCAGAACGTGTGAAGACATTTTCGCAGATTTGACACTCATGAGGACGTTCTCCTGTATGAATAAGCATGTGTCGCTTCAGATGTCCAGACTTTGTGAATACTTTTTTGCAGATTTGACATTCATATGGTTGCTCTCCTGTATGAATACGCATATGTTGATTCAAATGTCCAGACATTTTTGGGGTTGTTCTGTATGTCTAAGTTTGTGTTTTTTCCTAATCCGGAAAAATCAACTTCTTACAAATTGGACATGCACGAGGTCGTTCTCATGTGGGAATAAGCATATGTTGCTTCAGATGTTCAGGCTGTGACTGAGTGAGTAAATACATTTTTGCAGCTTGGACATTCATAAGTTAGTTCCCCTGTATGATTAAGCATTACGTTGCTTAGGACTTCGAGACTGAGTAAAACCTTTATTCTCATTGGACATTTATGGGGTCGTTCGTTCTCCTTTATTACCTATGATATAAAAAGGCAAATAAATACAATAATATACTTGATCAAATATATGTCTGATACAGTACGTTTATATCTGCTACCTTCATCAACTATGAACAATTTCGAAATATTCCTAGATATGTAACATGATAATATGTTTGAAAATAGTGGTTTGAAAGTAGCAGATAATGCATTTTGGTTGTATTGAGAAACGTCCCTAGGTCGACTGAAATACACCTGACTGTCTAATTATCTAAACCGGATGATACATTATTCAAAGGCTACACACTCCATCAAGCCCCGGCCCCCATCACTCTACCACCCCGGAACAGGGAGTATTTTGATATATGCTTAGTGAAAGTTTAGACAGGTGAAATCAGTCGATATCCCCGGTGGAATTCAGCCCTATAGCTATTAGTGACATGTGAGTTGACACCTCCTTCAAGGCGGCCACCCCCAACTATGCTGTAAATTATGCTGCACTATAATCTATTTCAACATTCTAGTATAATCTTATGGTCACCATTCATCTGTTCAGTTGGAAATGTGCAACAGTTGAACTATACGCCATGTTTATATGGCCAAGAGTTATATAAACATACAAGTTAGTTACGTAATAAATAAACAATACATGAACAAGTAATATAATTGAGGTATGATATAATTGATTAAGAAACAACTATTACAGTTTCCAGTGGTTCGTTTCTGATTGTATAAGCCATGTATAAAAATGATGCACACTATATTTTGGGGCCCCCTCGGGTAATTGTGCACATTTTAGCATACGTTTCTGGTCACATTAATTTTAGGATAGTACGAGAGATGCAAGCCTCCGCGGTGATAAATAACGCGAACACATTCTTGATTTCCCATCACATTGATTTGACTTTGAAAGAGCAACCTCTAAGTTCAGCTATATGTCTCTCAGACATGCTTTACTAATCTACAGCATGTTGTCTAGCCTGGGTGCAAGTCGGTCGATTTTTCACTTTTTAACTTCTGGCAAAATGGCAGACTGGGGAAACTGGATTTCCGATCGTAGCGTCATCTACTTACACACTCGTTTGTGAGGGTGTAGATTTGAAGAATGACAACTCTTCTCTACAAGATACTATCGCTAAATATAGAAACGGAATGCTATCGGAAATCGCCGAACAGGCACGATTATACACGATCATTTCCGAATATACACGAATAGACATATAGTCTCATTTACATCGCAAACATAATTTCCCATTTCTGTTGTTATATCGACGAGATGGCGGATTTTAACTATTAAGTTTAAGTGGTAATGGGTCTATTCGGCGTAATTGAAGTAAGAACGACTTAAATCTTGAGTAAATATGTCAAATCAGACGCACACAGTACTTTTCAAAACTATTTATCGTTCCGTTGACCCGTAAACAATGGCAGTCAATTATAAAGTTTTATCAACATTGCAGTGCCTTCGATTCAAGTGCTTCATTAATTAAGTCACGTGCTAATATGCCTATTAATAGGATTAATGCTAGTCAATAATTACACGGACAATCCGTCCAGTTTCCACATGCGTTGATATAAACAGAAACTCAATACGGCCCAATTAATAGCCTCGGTGTTAAAATATATTTATTTGACTGACGCCTGTTCACAGGCTACATTTTGTCTGTTATTGCTTAAAACAAAACAACATTTCTTTCAACAAGGAACCCTTATATTGGAGCATAAAATGTACGTCGTAATATGTATAACAAGGAAATATTAACAAAAATATTACCCTGAATCAGGGATGGGGTATTAGTAATCAGTATTCGTATTCATTATTCATGAATACAGCCTTTTCATGTATTCGCATCGCAAATGCACGAATACATGTATTCGATTACAGCTCCAAATGTTTGTGTATTCGTGAATAGTTTATTATGAATACATTTTAATGAATACATTTATATTATGAATGAGTAGATTGTGTCAGGGCTCTTAAAAATATTAGTCTGGGCTGTTCCAAACATATATATATATATGGACATGTATATCACCACCCCTCCTACTAGATATTATTAATATTATTTACAAAATGTAAGCAACTCATATATTGTACATATTAGCAGCAAGCCTTGTCTTCTGCTGGGATATTTTTATGGAACAGCATTCTTTGAAATTCAAGCAATTTATTTTCATGAAAAATGTACTTTCATTACCTTTAGTTTTATACAAATTTATTTTAGCTCGATTGCGAAACAGTTATTTCAACTTATATAAATCACTCTCGAGACCTCATTCCTGATGGAATCCATCACCACGAGGGAGAGAGAAGAGGCAACGTAGAATTTAAATGCCTTGCCCAAGGGCACAATCGTAACGGCTCCAGTGGGGCTCGAACTCCGGACCTTTCGCACCTGAAGCGAACGCGCATGCACTGCGCTATCACGACTTCCACGTCCACTTCATTACCTTTGTTTAAACCCGTTGTTATAAACTGTTAATTGATATGATTGTCAAGTGAAGTCAAATATCTCTTATTCTCTCATTTCATGACATACATGAATAAATGAGGTATTACAATCAATACAATACACGAGGCTCATAATATTACTAACACAAGTATACATATATAACAATGATACATCTTTGCATGGTTATGGTTCAGTGTAAAATAGTATATCTCCACTGCAAATGTATAAGTTAGCTAGCTAAACATGCAGGAGTGTCAACATTTTACGCTACATTATAAGGTGTGTACCATTCTTTCATACATAGTAAAACTGTTCTATTTCTAAACGAACTAAAGTATAAGTAAATAGTACATTGCCACATTCTGCATATTAACTGAGAAAAAGTTTATTTATTTGTTTTACCTTTACACATGCATGTACATCCAGGGTTCCCGCTGTCGGTCGCATTTGTCGCCAAATGCGCATAAAAATTAAATCTGGCTCCAAAAATCTTTAGTTGGCGAAAATCCTTGGCGCATGCCATAAATATCGGCAAAATAACATTGCTCAAGAAACCTAATCGGCCGAAAATCCATGAAAGTGAAGGTCGCGTGTGCGGTCACGCGTGCGATGATGACAAGCGTTTGTTTATTGGAAATCAACTGTTTGGCACTTGATTGCATGGGGTGTTGAGAAGTTGGTGACATTTTAATTACGGATAATTGGATTAAATGGCGGTCTTTAATCCTACAACTGATTAGCACAGCTATTTCTGTATACCAGAATTTGATAATGCAGTGTTTTCTCACTGTGTGTGCGTTTCTTGCGGTTTTGATGCAATGAAATGGCCAGAGACGCAATGAGAATCATTGAATGCGTTTTCTGTGACGCAACAATATTTTGACAGCCGATTATATGGACCTTTCTGTCAGTCTACATCCGTTATGTCGAATTCCGTCGGACCGAACAAAATACTTTGACATAACCGTTGTTTGACTTAACAAGCTTCTATATAAACGGAGCCAGTTATATGTAAAATGATAGTGTCTGAAACGGGATTTTGATCCGATTTTGAGATAATCGGATAATTCGACATAACCGACTTTGATATAACGGATGTAGACTGTATATTATAGACAGGTTTTCTATATCTTCTAAGTATACATTTGATGAATTTACATAGTTTTATAAATTCAACTTTATTATAAAAAATGTTTGTATTCATTAGCTACTCAAATTTATACATATTTGGTCTTCTGTAATGGTAGGGTTTGATAAATGTTTTGCTTTCGTTTTCAAAATGATCACATTCAAATAAATATGTTTATTTATCGTCGCTACCGGTTGTCCATATGAGCGACGCCTCCTGAAGAGATTAGTCATTTTAGATTGTTGGAGGATAGTGCAATGATACAGCCAGAGACCCATTCCAGAGTCTCCTCTGGTTCTTTTACATGCACGGGAATTCTTATTCAATACATTTTGAAGTATTCGACATCATCCCCTGCTCTGAATACACATGACGTTGATTTGGCTGTCCGAGTAGCGCAGTGGTTAGCACGCTCGCTCCTTTCTCCCCAATGCAACCCGGGTTCGACCATCGGACCGGGAAGTATGTGAGATGGTACGATGACCGCCAGATCGGAAAGGTATGTGGGTTTTCTCCGGTTTCATCCCACACGAATGACAAAACAATTACGCTTTCATCCGGGATAACGAGAGTGATTAATATAAGTTGTTAAAGCTTGTTTCGCAATCGTTGTAAATAAATAAAGTTTAAAAAACTTTGATTTCATATTATATTAATATATTTACAACAGTGTATCAAATTTCACAAAGATATCTCCGCAGGAAAACAATGTTGGTGTATGCTAGACTTACTTGCATAATAGGCCTACATAGCTTACATTTTGTGGCCCGACCCTTACCATTTGTATTATCATGCTATATTTTTGTAGCCATGTGTTGTATATTATATCATGATGAATTCAAGTAAATATTAATAAACAAACATAGCTAAACCTTCCTTACAATGTATGCTATACCATTCACCATGTTTGTCACCAATATGATCGTACAAATGGCGAATTTTGCATTTTGTAAATGCGTCTACTATTTTCTAAATAAATCATAGAATTTCAAATATTTCTATGCAGATTTCTGTGTATTGCTACAGTCTACTTAAGATCGGGATTATTTTATCTATCTCTATCACAGACGGATCTATAGCCCAGTGGTAGCATGTTGGACTGGTAATCCATGGATCGCAGGTTCGATCCCACGTCTGACCCTAATAAAATTAACAGTCTTTCAGATGGGACGTTAAACCGAGGTCTCGTGTCGGTGCTTTACACCGTGCACGTAAAAGAACCAGAGGAGACTCTGGAATGGGTCTCTCTCTGTATCATTGCACTATCCTCCAAAATCTAAAATGACTAATATCTTCAGGAGGCGTCGCTCATATGGACAACCGGTAGCGACGATAAATAAACGTAAAAAAAAATCGATCTCGGTTACTGTCATGATATATGTTCCATTTTATATTCGGTTTTATTGGCATGCCTCTAGCTGGACCATAAGCATAGTTTCCTGGGCAGACTTAGCCGATTAAGTGGTTAAGGTGTATTAATGAATGTGCGTACTGTGTCACACGAGTCGTGACTTTCGATTCCAAATCCGACGTTGCTACCACTGATCTGGTATTGTTTAATTCGGAATATGTTAATCTATTGCTATTGGTATATACAAGTGCTACTTATCTATTTTAGATATATACAAAAAGAGTAGTTATGTGTAGCATAATATGTTTCAAGCTTCAGCTTCAATATTAGTGGCATAATCAGCAACTATATTGCCTTTGGGCATTTACAACTATAGAAATATGGCAAAGACATCACAAAATATGTTACATATATACAAATACATTACATTTAAGAAACAGTAGTAATTGACAGGGTATTACTACGTAATGACATAGCTTCTTTGATGTACTTACACACATTAATCAAATAATTTTAAATTTTTTCATGAAATGATAAAATTATATATAAATGTATTCATTGATGGTCATGCTAGAATAATAGTGTAACAAACTTGTTGAAATATATTACATATTTGAGCTTTGGAGTGACTATGGCATCGTAGAGTTAAACTGAATCGTTGATGTTGTTTCTTTAGAACATTCTGAAAAGATCAACTATTGGAATTTATAATCAATTTATCGATCTATTAGTTCTTGTACATGAATCAGAAATATGGAAGCATCTATACACGAATACCTTTGGTCTTATATTATTGAAACAAATCTTAGATGTTTAATCAACAATCTACTACTACCTGATGGTACAATTAAGTACTCAATTAACGCAGTGATTAGCGCGCTCGCTTCTCACCAATGCAGCCCGGGTTCGATCCTCGAACTGGATGTGATATGGTACGGTGGTCGCCAGATCGGACATGTGGGTTTTCTCCGGATACTCCGGTTCCCCCCACACTAATGACCACATTTACGCTTTCATCCGCGCCAACGAGAGTGATTAATATAAGTTGTTAAAACTTGCTTCGCAATCTTTGTAAAATAAATAAAGCTTAAAAAAATGTACTCAAAATATATATTGTAACTCGAACATGGAGTAATATAGGTTCAATGGAAAAAATATAGGAAACCTCATATTACATTTCAAATTATCACTACATCCTGATTTTGAGGGTCATATATAAAGGTCATATCAAGATCACGTGAAAAGAACAATTTGTTGTTCTGTCAAATGCCAGTGCGGGGGAGTTGTATCTCTTCGAGTACTATTATCTAGTTTACAAAAGCATTCATATTTACGTCGTTCTTTATATTGAAACGAAAACACGAAAATACATTCAATATTTTATTAAACATTATACAGTATTATGCTGCCTCTGCTGGGGGTACGCAACAACAATATGCAGCTAGTTTACCAAAACCTTTATTTGTAGTGTGAAGTGAGGTAAATAACTGAAAGTACACACAAAACCAATACTAAGTACAGATATTTTAACAATGTGTTTCATATGTTAACAATATTTACTAATGGAGCCATACAGTAGTTTTAAACAATTGAAATGTGATGTGTACTGGATAAAAACCAAATGGGTACGAAGTAGGTAGAGTACGAATACATATTTCTGGATTTTATGAACAAGGATTTTGCTTATAAAATGTATGAATTGAACACAGCCGATTGATAATAAGCAGACATAGACTATAAAAATTACAAAAATAATGTTCTTACACCGTGAGGGGGCAACTAGACTTAGAATATTGAGAACATTCTACGCTGAAAGCGCACATTTTCTTTCTAAGAATGAACAGGTAGAACACCACTGTTACAAAATGCCCGAATGCTATATAAGTAGCAAAAAGAACTACTCGCAAGTAACAATCCTCTTCAAGGGCTATCGACAAACAACTGTTCCATCACAAGTATATATTTGTCGATTGACACCGCCCATGTAGAATGTGACTTACTTAGTTTATACAAATTTAGCTTAGTTCGATTGTGAAACAACTTCTTGCTCAGCATCAGTTAAATCTCTATCGAGATCTCATTCCTGATGGAATCCATTGCTACGAAGGCGGAAATCAGATCGTGGTCTAAGCGAGGTTCAAACTTACACGCTCTCGATTACAAGGTAACCACAGCATACATTTCACCATGGAGGTTCCACGTATATACATGTCCCGTTACTTAGTAGTCACATTTGGTACACTTGAAGTTAAAAAACAGTGTGCAAAAACATAACGCAATCATTTGTGAATACCAAAACTTCATCATTGTGTACACACATAACTCCATCATTTGTACAAATCAAAACTTCATCACTGTGTACAAACATAACTCCATCATTGTGTACGAACATAACTCCATCATTGTGTACAAACATAACTTCATCACTGTGTACAAACATAACTCCTTCATATGTGCAAACCAAAACTTCATCACTGTGTACACACATAACTCCATCATTTGTTCAAACATAACCCCAACATTGTGTACAAACATAACTCCATCATTGTGTACAAACATATGTACATCATGTGTGCAAACCAACTTAATGATCATACACGGGTAGAAAATGATACTGGTGTGGAGAGAACGGTCACCATAGACGAGCGTGTCCGAATCTCGATCCAAAAGTGTATGCGGCCTCTGGAAAAACTGTATGGACATGTAAAATGCACAAACATCCCAAGCGGCATGCTAAAATCCCCATGAGTAAGTATCATGCCGGCCTCACATGTAATTAGTTCAGTACAAATGTGTGATCTAAGGGAGACAATACAATCATGAATATCTTTTAATTACAATGTAAGAATTGAGTTGTCTCCCTTACATCATAAAGAGTCATTTACGTATCCCGTTTCAGTTAGAGACGCTGCTATTTGATGTTCGAGTCAATTATTAATCCATCTCTTACAGGTTGCAGTCAAAAGGGAGTAACATTTGTTATCGGCTTCATAAACATGAACCCACTGACCTTAACATGCGATGAAATACCACCAAGAGTTTACCTCACCTCTACTGAAACTACAAATGTTGTAATACGTGGATGGCATGATTTTACTATACAAGTGATTGTTGACGGATCAGGAAGGGTTGACCTTCCATCCGTAGATACTATTCCACAACTATCTTCAAACAGAACGGTTAGTGATTACAGAGTAGAGATAACAAGTGACACTCCTATTACAGTAGTAGCGGTAGTGACATGTGAAGAAGATACTGTTGCAGATACATGTATTGACATAGGAGAAAGTGATGGAACCCAGGTCTATCCAGAGTATGTAAAATGAGTTCGTTGTCGATTCGTATCGATAATATCCGTTTCCTACTATTAACAATAATAACGAACTGGTTGTTGTTGCTCTGACCAGCGATACAGTGGTACGCTGTAACCCCGCTTGGTACAACATTAGTATCTACATTAGACAGGCTGGACACGCTATTATACAACAGAGTTGACTTTCTTGCCGGGTCAATTATTACTGGGACCAAATCAATCGCAGTTTCCGCCGGCCATGACAGTGTTTATATGATAGGCAGTAATTATGGAACAATGTATGAAATGATGCCTCCGTTGAAATAGCTTGGCTGTGTTTTACATTGCAGTGAACATACTGCCTCGCCTTGATGTATACATACGTATCATCGGAGCGCATAACGAAACACATGTTATACTCCGTAATGAAACAGGAGATGTGATGGAAATGCTTACAATAGATAGAGGAACTGTTGTCAATAGAAATTACACTCAGGACTCAACTCTATTTTCTATCGTGGCAGACAAATGTTTTCTTGTTAGTATGTTTGATGTATCAGAGACAGATCTCTATGAGGTGGGTGATCCTGCATTTGTTGTTCTACCTGCGAATACCCAATGCTATTCCGAACTAGCCTTCACACAGCCTAATTACAATATCCAGAATACACGTGTGGTCTTCATTAGCGACTGCTACGGAACAGAGTGATTGCGATTTAATTGACACGCCTTTCCCGAGGTGGTAGTTCGGATTATTGATATACCTGGATACGGGATATACCACGTACTAATGACTGATGTTTTACATGCTGGCAGCATCAGAGAAGATGTATTCAGCAGAATAAAACGCACACATGAGGGAGCGGAAGATGTGCGCTATTCTACGGGGATATAGAACAGAGGATAGTTCCCTGATGGAGAATTGTTGGTAATAACAGTGTGTGTAACTGATGACATGCAAACTTAGTTATACAACCCTTCTTGCATATGTCGCATTCATAGGGACTGTTCCTGTGGATTTATTCATACTGTAGGAATAAATTAATTCAGAGGAATGTTGAGATCGAATAAAAAGCCTTCATTCTTAGGGACTTTCTCCTGTATGACAATTTTGATGCTTCAGGATATGTTGAGATCGGGTAAATGCCTTCATTATTCATAGGGACGTTTTGTTGTATGACGATGCTATCGCGCTCGGTACTTGCCGTATAGGTGTCAGGAAACGCTGTCCCATAGATGTGATATACGTTCAAACCCTACCTAGAAAACGTAGACCAACAAACAAGAAATACCGCTCCTCCTCTTTGTGTTCTCAGATGTGTGCTAATATTATAATCATGCTGCTATGTGTATTATGTGATTTAGAATGTTACGTATGTACATATGATAATGCTAATTCTGCTGTATGTAAACATTATGCATGTATGAAAAAAATAAAAGTTTGAAAAAAAGTTTGAAGATAGGTAAAATAAATAAAGTTTAAAACTTCAACAACTCGGCCGCAACGGCAGACTTATAATGCGGGAGAAAAACACAACAATGCCGCCCACTGAAGTGTGAAATATGTAATCAGACACTTAATATGTCTAGTAATTTAATGCAAAACATGTTCATACATTCGGAGAATGTTCATATGATTGTGAAATGTGTCCGCGGGTTTTCATGGTGTGTAGTTGTTATTGAGGCAATGACTAATGCTCATTCGAGAGAGCATTCATGGGCATGCGAGACAATTATGTATGCATTATAGTCGATTTGGCCGTTTAAAACTACACTCTTAAGCTAATGCATTCATGCTTAGTTTAATTCCAGTGCAATAAATGTAAGACGACATTCAATCAGTATTAACATTTAAAACAATACAAGCTCATACATTCCAAATAACGTGCATAATGCAAAATAATTATGAAATTAAGATGTTTATTGCAGTTTGTCTATAAGTTTACATCTAGTGTAGCCTACGAAAGGAGGATCATTGTTATCCAAAATTACGCACACTATGGCAATATATTAAGTGGAAATCGTGATAGTGCAGTAGTAGAGCGTTCGCTTCAGGTGCGAAAGGCCCAGAGTTCCAGCCCAAGCTTGAGCAGTAACGAGTGTGCCCTTGCAATGCATTTAAATTACACATGTCTCTTCGCGCTCCTTCCTGGCGAGGGAATCCATCAAGAATGAGGTATCGAGAGTGATTAATATAAGTTGTAAGAACTTGTTTCGCAATCGAACTAAAATTAATTTGTATAAACTAATAGATTAAGAATAATTAACCACAAACAAATAAACAAAGAGTTTATCGAGCATATATATCGGAAATATTAATTATACATTGTGCATATGATAACTCTGTGATTTGGATGGCAATTAAGTAATGGATATGTAGAGTGTTGATATGTAAGGAGGATATAGATGGTTAAACAGACGGGAAATCGACAACAAGGGAAATATCAGTGTCTATGCCAAGCACAGTGAGTGGTCTAGATGTGCAAACGGTTAACCGAGTTAATACAAGACATTACACACATATACAATACACACATAGACAATACACACATAGACAATACACACACAATAGACAATACACACATAGACAATACACACATAGACAATACACACATAGACAATACACACATAGACAATACACACATAGACAATACACACACAATATACAATACACACATAGACAATACACACATAGACAATACACACATAGACAATACACACATAATAGACAATACACACATAGACAATACACACATAGACAATAAATACACACATACACAAAACACAAACCGGATCAGGCGTGGATGGCATCGCCTGTGTTATCGATACCGTTATTCCGGTAACAACAACCCAGCTGTGCATAAGGATTGCCTACTTATCAAACCATGTTTCAAACGCATGGATCCGGGGCTCATGTATACGCCTGTGCAGACATCTTTACAAACTCACTATTCACCTCAACATCAACTGAGTAATGCTCTCATGTGGTCCACCAGCAAAGACTATACTTGATGATTAGCAAACATTGGTATGCATTCCAGTATGTATAAGCATATGTTTCTTCAGACTTGGGGACTGAGTAAACAATTTCTTGCAGATTTGACATTCGTGGGGTCGTTCTCCTGTATGAAGAACCATATGTCTCCTCAGACTTGCAGACTGCGTAAACAATTTCTTGCAGATTTGACATTCATGGGGTCGTTCGCCGGTGTGGATAAGCATATGTTGCTTCAGACTTACAGAATGATTAAACATTTTCTTGCAAATTTGACATTCATATGGGCGTTCTCCTGTGTGAATAACCATGTGATTCTTTAGACTTCCAGATTGAATAAACAATTTCTTGCAGATTTGACATTCATGAGGTCGTTCTCCAGTATGAATAAGCATATGTTGATTCAAACTTCCAGAATGACTAAACGCTTTCTTGCAGATTTGACATTCATGAGGTCGTTCTCCTGTATGAATAAGCATATGTTTCTTCAGACTTCCAGAAAGCTTAAACATTTTCTTGCAAATTTGACACTCATAAGGTCTTTCTCTTGTATGAATAACCATGTGCTTCTTCAGACTTCCAGATTGAATAAACAATTTCTTGCATATTTGACATTCGTGAGGTCGTTCTCCGGTATGAATAAGCATGTGTAAATTCAGACTTCCAGAATGAGTGAACATGTTCTTGCAAATTTGACATTCATGATGTCGTTCTCCTGCATGAATTAACATATGTTGCTTCAGATTTGCAGACTGAGTAAATCTTTTCTTGCAGATTTGACATTCATGAGGTCGTTCCCCTGTATGGATAGTCATATGTCGCTTCAGACTTGAAGACACAGTAAATATTTTCTTGCAGATTGGACATGCATTATGTCGTTTATCTGTATGACTGACAATATGCTGCTTCCGACTTCCTGATTGAGCAGACTTGTTAACACATTTGACATTCATGATGTCGTTCTCCTGTATAAACTAAGATATGTCGTTCCAGATATCCACATTGAGCATACGTGATACTAATGAGGGTGTTCTCTATAATATGCCTCTTCAGACCACCTTACAGATACGATGACGTTCTCCTGTGTGAATAACCATATGCCTCGTCAGTCCTTAAATATGTCAGCTGTGGTCGACGTCCAGTGATAATACGGTTTCAAATTACCACGTGAAACAAGCACGCTGTTTCCGAAACTGGAGAGGATGTTAATAAACAATAGGACGTTCGCCAGCACGATATACAATGTGCATGCTTTGATTCACCTGAAATTGAAACAAAATTATGCATATTACATATAACATATTACAGTGTAAGTCTAGTGCGTTAGGATTGTCTTCTAAAATGTACAAGATATTGACGCAATCACATTCCTTGAAAATAAGCAACAAAATGCACTGGCACAACGCTCAATTTTATCAAATAAAATATTGGCCCAACTACGATGCTTAGAAAATTAAACGTATGATTAACTACTATAGAACAATGTCGTAATATCGACATCATAACTGACCAATCACGTCAATATTGTGAACAGTTATGCTGTGGGTAACACTCTAGGGCTTTCAAGATTTGATTGTATATATAGTAACTTTGCCCTCCAAAACAGTGTCGCCTAATTTCGCGACCAAAACAAACCAAGGTCAAACATGGCTCCTTCTGCGTTAATATATGCGTAAAACTCATAGATGCCCTAGATAGTTATCTATAACATAACTCTGCAAAATAATGACATCAACTGTTCATTTCGTATCCGTGGTCGATATGGATCTCAATAAATAATCTTATTGATCTATAGAGATTCATTAATTAACCATACCTTTTCAAACACACATTTCTATTTCTAAACATCGTAGTTAGGCTAATATTTAAGTTAATAAAAATGAGCGTGGTGACAGTGTCATTTGTTGTTTATTTTCAAGTTTTGGGTTTATATCTAGCACATGTTACAAGGCATAACCACTTAATTTGCTTGACAATATGGCATATGTATGTAGGTTTACACTATGGTATGGCACTATCATCTACATTCATAATTAATTTGCCAATGTTGGTGGACATATGTATCATTAAAGTAGCACAGGAATAAGAGTGGTCCCAAAAATACTACCCTCATTACACTAGTCCAAATATTTAGAATTGAAAAATGTGACATTTTACTATCAAGGTATTTTTTCAAAGTCTAAGCGCTAAACCTCAATTACGCATAGCATATTTTATTTTCTAAAAAGTCGTTTTTATAAATTAAAATTGCTAACAAGATGAACACACATACCGTTGTTTGAATTCTGCACAGTCTATACCGTCTCTTGACACAATAGTATACAAGAAATCAACGTTTAAATTTCATGGGAGAGTTTAACCATTCCATTTTGTCCGTTTTGAATTTTTGGTTATTACAAAAAGTCAAGAATAGAAATCATTAGACGACATTGTTTACAAGATATATCTCCCGTGCCATTACGGTGAACCAAATACGATTTCGTTCAATATCCAATTGTTCACGCATAAAACAATCTGTAAAATGTACTAACAAATAATTCATTCGGATTTCTTTTGTGAAGACTGCGCAGAAAAAGTGGGAGAATCTCGCCTGTCGACTTCAAACAGTTAAATGATATGCACAACGGTAAGACACTATATTTTAAACGTTCTTAATATCTATATTTATGATTATTATTAACACCAATGCACACATTTATAACCGTTCATGTCCGAAAAGCTTCAACATATTGGTCAGTAATCCCGACATCGGACCAGGGCGGAAAGTGTTATGCGAAAATGAGCTTTAGTTTATACAAATTTATTTTAGCTCGATTGCGAAACAAGTTATGTCAACTTATATTTATCACTCTCGAGACCTCATTCCTGATGGAATCCATCGCCACGAGGGAGAGAGAAGAGGCAACGTGGAATTTAAATGCCTTGCCTAGGGGCACAATCGTAACGGCTCCAGCGGGGCTCGAACTCCGGACCTTTCGCACCTGAAGCGAACGCGCATCCACTGCGCTATCACGACTTCCATGAGCTTTAACGATAAGACCTCGAAATAACAGGGGGGGGGGTGTATGTAGAGGTCTTATATATATGACTATCATTACGCATGACCTTGATTTGACATATTTAGCATTATTATAATTATACTTATCATACTAGATATTTAAAACAGTCTACCATACTTCATTAAAATATTGCCATATGAAATCAAGCATTGGTCTAAGCTAGACTTACCTGCATCATACATAGCTAACCCTTCCTTACACAGTACACTATACAATTCAACATGTTTGTTGGCTACTAATGGTGTTTTTTGCAAAGGGGAGGTAAGTGTGTCAATATTTTCCAAATAAATCATAGAACTTAAAAATTATGTTTTTAGCACATTTATACTTATTGCTATACAGTCTATTCTAGCTATATCATGATCGAAGAATTTACTCTGGAAGGTGTTAATATGTTGCTATTGTTATTTGCAGATGGTCACTCTTATTGATGGATGCAAAACAAGAGTATTTATTTGTAGCAGAATATGGAAAATAAGATTCCGCAAAACCTCCGATGTATTAGGTTATCCCTTAGGTATAAAATTCCTATTGGTCTGGTTGTTTTCCGCAATACAAAATACCTATTCGCACCTGTCCTATCTCACGCCACTGTAATATTTAAACTATAGGTTAAATACAGCAACAACAGACTACTACAAGTTTCATTGTTTTCTAATTTTCACTGGACTTTTCACCTCACAGTAACTTTCTACCATAGAGAAGTTCAAACTCCGCCATGGACGGTCCTAAGCCCGACTGAGAAAGGAGGAAGGTTGTGCGTAGGGCCAGCACCCCTACCGCGTAAAACAACAACTCGCTACAGAAACCAACACTACAGCAACTACTACGGAGGATTTACGGTATCGACCAAGAGGAGAGCATATGAAACAGAGCAATCTGTGGACAAATCTTCTCTCCCCTAAGAACGTCTCACGGATCGGATTTTGGAATGTAAGAACACTATACGAAACGGGAAAAGCGGCTCAGGTGTCCAGAGAGATGGATAGATATAAAATAGATATGTTAGGACTAAGTGAGGTACGTTGGACCACAGCAGGAAAGGTTACTTTGGCAACAGGACACACGCTTCTATACTCTGGACCAGCAAATGAGAACGATGCACATCGCAACGGAGTTGAACTCATGCTTACCAAGAAAGCGCACAAATGTCTTTTGGAATGGGAACCAATAAGTGACAGACTACTGACCGCCAGATTTCACTCTAAATTTCAAGAAGTTACCATCGTCCAGTGCTACGCACCAACCAACGCTGCAGACATGGACACCAAAGAAGACTTCTACCAGCAGCTTCAAGGAGTGTTAGACAGGGTGCACAAGAGGGACATCACCATTGTTATGGGTGACATGAATGCGAAAGTTGGAGGAACCAACACTGGTAGAGAGAACGTCATGGGAAAGGAGGGACTCGGGACCACGAATGAAAATGGGGAACTCTTCGTCAACTTCTGTGGGCTAAATGATCTTGTCATCGGTGGAACTATCTTTAAACATCGCATCATTCACAAGACCACATGGACATCACCCGATCAGGCAACAGCAAACCAGATCGACCATGTCACGATCTCCAGAAGATGGAGGAGGACCCTCACGGATGTCAGAGCGTATCGAGGAGCTGATGCAGGTTCCGACCATGAACTAGTCATCGCCAAACTACACGTCAGAATTGCCAGTGCAAGAAAGACGGGCATCCAGCAGAACAAGCGATACGCCACATCCAAACTGAAGGCAGCAGAGCAACAGCAAGAGTTCGCCATCGCCCTCGGCAACAGGTTTCAGGCCCTAGCCGACTTAGAAGAGGGATCGTTGGAAAAGAAGTGGGACCGCGTCAAATGCTCTTTCACAACGACATGCGAAGAGAAGCTGGGATTTAGAACGAAGAAGTACAAGACCTGGCTCACAGACCACACCATCCAGATCATTGAAGAAAGAAGAGAAATTCGGCACCGACTGAAGCAGGCGAAAACCAGAGCACAGAAACAGAACATCCAGGGAGAATACAGCACCAAGAACAAAGAAGTCAAGAAGAGCGCACGACAAGACAAACGGGATCAGGTAGACAAGCTGGCTGGACAAGCACAGGAAGCAGCATACCACAACGACATGAAGACCCTATACAGCATAACTAGACAACTTTCCGGCAGAAGAAGCAACCCCAACAAACCAGTGAAGGACGTTGATGGTAACATTTCTCCAAACCAGAAGACCAGATGACAAGGTGGAAGGACCATTTCCAGGAACTACTCAGCGGTACACCTGTGACCAACCCACCAGACATAGCAGACGGACCAGAACTGGAAGTAGAGATGGGACAGATCACAAGGAATGAAGTGACAAGGGCCATCAACAAGATCAAACATGGGAAAGCACCGGGGCCAGACAACATCCCACCAGAAGCACTGAAGGCATCGACTGAGACCACAGCAGCACTACTACTAGACCTTCTACAGCAAGTCTGGGATGAAGAAGTGGTTCCAGAAGAATGGAGAGTAGGGCACATCGTCAAGCTACCCAAGAAGGGTGACTTCAGCAACTGCCAGAATTGGAGGGGCATCCAGCTACTGTCTATCCCAAGTAAAGTCCTCACAAGACTCCTACTAGAAAGGATCAAGAATGCAGTGAACGCCAAGCTGAGGGAAGAACAGGCAGGATTCAGGGCAGGAAGATCATGCACGGATCAGATAGCAACACTCCGCATCATCGTTGAACAGTCCATCGAATGGCAGTCTCCAATTTACATCAACTTCATCGATTTCAAGAAAGCGTTTGACACGATTGATAGAGACGTCATATGGAGCATCCTCGGGCACTACGGCATACCAGGAAAGATCATCAACATTATTCGGAGCCTGTACAACAACACCACTTGCCATGTGATCCATGACATGAACCTTTCACAGCCATTTCCCGTCAGCACCGGCGTCCGTCAGGGCTGTATGCTCTCGCCTCTCATTTTCTCCGTCGTACTGGACTGGATAATGAGAACGACAGTAGACAGACCAAGAGGACTACAGTGGACACTTACAGAGAAGTTGGAGGACCTCGACTTTGCGGACGATATAGGCCTCCTGTCCCACACACACCAACACATGCAACAGAAGTCAGAACGCTTACACACAGTTGCGAAGACTACAGGGCTGGAGATCAACATTAAGAAGACCAAGTGCCTCAGGGTAAACGCGGCAAGGACCATACCCATTCAGATAGATGGCCATCCAATCGATAATGTTGACTCCTTCACCTACCTCGGCAGTGTCATCAGCAAAACAGGGGGAACAGAAGAAAACATCCAAGCCCGTATTGGGAAAGCACGACATGCCTTTGTGACGTTGAAGCCAGTATGGAATAACAATAACATCCACCTCAAGACAAAGCTCAAACTGTTTGAGACGAATGTTATGACAGTCCTCTTGTACTGAGCTGAGACCTGGAGACGCACCAAGGGCATTGACCACAAACTACAGGTATTCATCAACAACTGCCTCAGACAGATCCTACACATCAGATGGCTAGAAAAGATCACCAACCAGGAGTTGTGGCGGCAAACAAGACATGACCCCATCACAGACTCTATCATACAGAGGAAGTGGCGGTGGATAGGGCACACTCTACGACGAGACCAGCCCAACATAGCACGCCAAGCACTGGATTGGAATCCACAGGGCACACGGAAAAGAGGTCGACCAGTTACGACATGGCGAAGGACTCTGGACAGTGAGCTGCGCCGAAGCAGGATGTCCTGGGGGGAAGCCAAAGCAGCAGCAACGGACCGGTCCAAGTGGAGAGCAGTGGTGAAGGCCTTATACCCCAACCGGGGTGAAGAGGATTGATGATGATGATGAAGTTCAATGCGGTTGTTTGCCGTATTGATCATTCGTGACCCTTGTTGTTCTGCCTAGCAGCTTTTAATAATTAGCCCAACATATTTTACTTTTAACTGTTCTTCCTTTTAATGTATTTGCGGTTTGACGCTCAACATCCCCACGAGGGGTTAATGCGATCGGTTTGATATTAACGGGAGATCGATAGTTAGAACCGGTTTGGTTTTTTTTTGAAGCACAGCTATACTCTATAATTTATTATTACCTGTGGTTACAGAGCTTTAATAGTAATACGCTCTAACATAATGATTGGCTGGTTTCTGGACCCTAAATAAGGAATGTCGCCTTTTAGTGTCACACAATATTGTTCGCGATTACAGAGTGAGCACTTTCGGTTTGGTCTGCGTGGTTCCCTGACTTTATGACTTCGACCAATGGTAAAGAACGGATGGCAGAAGAAACCAAACTAGGTTGTTGTCGTCGTATATAAAGGTAAAACAAACAAAAAATACGTAGATACAAATTAGGATAGCTACAGACTGACACTCCTTTCTACACTCTGTTAGAGCTTCCTTATTGGATCCAATTTTATTAATTGTAAATATTGCAAGTGAAACCACATTAATGGAGGCTTCGTCATGTATGCACATAATTTAGGACTATTATAAACTAATATGATCCCAAGGAATAACTTGGTATACATATGTACCAAATTCCCTAGCATGGGCGAACAGTCCAAACATGACCACGCCCTTTCATATCAATTATCTGCCTGGATGAATATCTTCTCAAAACACCGCTTCGCTAACGACTGTGGTATGCATAGAACTATCCTGTGAGTCAGGGATAAGAATAAATGAGCAGCCATGTGAAATGGTGTTATATCATGAGCACCCAGAACAGATCATCCAAGTTCTTTTAATTCAACAACGACGTCCTTCAACAAGTACATTGTAATCAATATATCGGTGTCACGATAGCCGAATATTGTCAATGGGGCATCCACATATCCAACATGTACACGAAAGCAGTCCATACTAAAGTTATTAAGCCATAACATTCGCAACTGTCCTAGGGAATTCAGAAAACGTGCTTATATCTCCTTCATTGTAAGATATCCCAACAAGATGCGTGTGTTTCGCAGACCAATATAACGATGTCCGTACTGGCGTATTTAGTCGTTCAAAATCTCGGTAAACGCCAATTGTAAGAATGTGATAATATAGCGCCACTTTACATTTTGTGTGTGTGTTTTACGTTTATTTATCGTCGATACCGGTTGCCCATATGAGCGACGCCTCCTGAAGAGATTAGTCATTTTAGAGTTTGCAGGATAGTGCAATGATACAGACAGAGACCAATTCCAGAGAATCTGCTCTGGTTCTTTTACGTACACGGTGTACAGTCCTAAACAACTCAAACTCGTCATGGGGTAAAATTAGTGCCTGTGTTCCGCAGGGGTCAATCCTTGATCCTCTTATTTTCTTGCCTATATCAACGATATCGTAACAGAAATTAAATCTAAAATACGCCTATTTGCTGACGATACAAGCCTTTACTTAATTGTCGATGATCCTACTACAACTGCTAGATCACTTAATGCTGACCTACATAAAATACATATATGGGCATCAACTTGGTTAGTAATCTAAAACTGAAACAATGACAGTGTCAAGAAAAGAAAACAAACCTCAACATCCTGACTTTCTGGTCATTTTCGATATTACGCCAAGTTATTAAAATTGCCATATATAGCTGGTACTAACATCTAGTACGCAGTGGAAAGAATTACCGTAAGCTTTTAGCTTTCAGTTCATAATATAAATGTATATTTCTGTATATTTCACAATGTATATTACATGTATCCTGATAAATAAATATGCTTAAACCAACACCCTGACCTATTTATGAACAATACTCGAATACAGAACGTAGAATGTCTTTACAAGTCATTATGCAAAATGTAAGGCAGTAATGAACCCACCCCAAAACGGAACTACACACATCATAAAGTTAGTCTCAGTGGATTTTATATCAACTCTCACACTAGAAATATACGACAGATACACCAATCACAATGTCTATAAATCAACATGAACGCAATTCCGGCCTAGATACCACGACATATACGCCAATCACAATGTCTATAAATCAACATTAACACAATTCCGGCGTAGATACCACGACAGATGCACCAATCACAATGTTTATAAATCAACATTAACACAATTCCGGCGTAGATACCACGACAGATGCACCAATCACAATGTTTATAAATCAACATTAACACAATTCCGGCCTAGATACCACGACAGATGCACCAATCACAATGTTTATAAATCAACATTAACGCAATTCAGCCCTCGATACGCCTATAGGTACATTTGCAAACTGCACAGAACCAGATCGGCCTGCATAGAAGGTGCTGTCTGAGCAGGCTCTATGCTGTATAATATTTGGATAGTATTGCTAAAGCAATTGGCTGAATAGCAAACAACACAGATCCTGATCAATACACAGCGTTATGCTGCACAGTTGGTCTAGATTTATGTTGTTTGTAAAGGCCTTTTAAATGTTCTAAGTGCTGACTGATTAATATAAACTTGCTCAAAACCCCACAATACTGATTGATGTCATTAAAGTCTGAGGTAATGGTCCGGGTGACCAACGGAATACTGACACACACTTATTATTAACACACGGGTACAGACTCGTAACATCCACCTATCTAATAGCAATACTTGATATGTCTTGTCCAGAGCAGAGTTGTTGGTGTATTTCCTCTAGGATTTCTTTCGCATCGTACATTTGAGCTCTTTGGCTCCATGGCGATTGTGTGGATAGGTTTGATGCGTTGATTGAGGTCCTGAGTAGGAATTATAAGATGTACCGGGTCTGGGATCCAATTGTGCTTTATATCTATCCCCTTTCTGCTTAGTTGATAACGTTTGATTGCATTCGTCATCAGATATTTGCTCCCCCTCAACATAATCCAGGACCAGCTGCAAGTCTTCATCCACTGAGATAGACGTTCCAATCAGGTTTTGGTTTTGAACTGTTGAAGGGGTTATTGATTCTCCAAAGTTTTGCAGAATGTTGTCTAGCCCTTGATCTACAAAGACATTTCCATATTCCGGATTTCTGATCTGAAAAAGCCTAACATTCACCACAGGAGACTGTTGAATACCCCCGTGTCGTGGTGAAGTCCAACAGTTCCGCTTCATCATCACATGGGTAAATCTTGGATTCAGGAGACATTAAATCCATATCTGAAACATACAGAATCAGTGGAAGTATGTCCAACATGAACAACAAGTTTAGCAGAGCAGAAGAACAGAACAACATTTTATTATCAGACTTTTACATAGTGCATAATCATATACATGTACTTCATAATATATAATAATATTATAGTTATTTACATCACGTGACTTGTTAGTTACATAATTTTATTTAAGTGTGTTTCTTGTATTAGTAACAGGATGAACATTATATTCAAGCAGAATATTGTATAATATCAAGTACATTTAACAAGAAGAAATAATTTTACTAGATACACATTATTATGGTTATTTGTCTATAACATAATTATGTAAATGGAAATTATTTATCAAGGAAGACATTATACTGTCGTTAGAGAGTTACTGAGGTACAAAGCTCTTTTCATTCAAATAATTGTCTAATTTAAATAGGATTGATTTATCGGATTTAGCCTGTTAATCGTCATCAGCATAATGGAACTAGAATTTACATTTCCTCTCCTCCCATCCTTCATATACGTTGTATAATATATAGAAGGTGGTGTTTTTAAAGGGATATATTCATACTTATTCGTATTATGCACTTTATATATCAGAATGTGTGGCTGTATTGTAGCTTATTTCCTCTATGCACCAACTTTGAATTATCAATGATTCTTGGAATTGATGTAAAAATTAATTTTTAAGTATCAATTTCAAACATAGGCGTAACATTTATAGGCAAGCGGCTTTTCATCGAGGGCAGAGAATACCGTCCAGACCCAACACCCAGCACAGTAGGATAGGGGAGTCACAGAGAGCCAGAACTTAGCCAGACCCAACACCCAGCACAGTAGGATAGGGAAGTCACAGAGAGCCAGAACTTAGCCAGACCCAACACCCAGCACAGTAGGATAGTGGAGTCACAGAGAGCCAGAACTTAGCCAGACCCAACACCCAGCACAGTAGGATAGGGGAGTCACAGAGAGCCAGAACTTAGCCAGACCCAACACCCAGCACAGTAGGATAGGGAGTCACAGAGAGCCAGAACGTAGCCAGACCCAACACCCAGCACAGTAGGATAGGGGAGTCACAGAGAGCCAGAACTTAGCCAGACCCAACACCCAGCACAGTAGGATAGGGGAGTCACAGAGAGCCAGAACTTAGCCAGACCCAACACCCAGCACAGTAGGATAGGGGAGTCACAGAGAGCCAGAACTTAGCCAGACCCAACACCCAGCACAGTAGGATAGGGGAGTCACAGAGAGCCAGAACTTAGAGTTGCATTTTGGAACATTAACGGTTTAAGGAGAAAAATAGGTGATGAAGATTGTATTAACTACTTGGAGAACTATGACTTAATTATCTTAAATGAGACGTGGCTATCTGATAAAGAAACTTTAAATTTTGATATTACAGGTTTTTGTTGTGATCATATATATGGGAACAAATCTAGAAATACGAAAAAAGGACGCTTTAGTGGTGGAATAACTGTGTATTATAGAACTGACTTAAAGCAGAGCATCAAAATCGTTGAAAAGAACTCTAATGGAATAGTATGGTTAAAGCTATCTTCCGAGTTGTTTACATTTGATCAAGATCTGTATATATGTCATGTATATGTCCCCCCGTATTACTCTAATGTCTTGCGCTGTAGGGATGTCGATTTGTTCGATCAAATTGAACTAGATATAATAAATTATGACTCTCTAGGACAAATATATTTATGCGGCGATGCCAACGCTAGAACATGTAACGATTTAGATTACTTTGATTTTGACAAATATTTAGATCAAGATTACCCGTTGATAAATACAGAAAATATACCGCAACGTATAAACTGCGACACTCACATGGTAGACCAACATGTGCGGCGCTTACTTAATATATGTCAAGCTACCGGTTTACTCATAGCAAACGGGCGATTAGGCGGAGACGGTGATCACACTTTTTGTTGTGAAAATGGACTTAGCGCTCCAGATTATTTACTATTGAAATACGAAAACTTTAATACTATAACCGATTTTACCATTCACGATTTTAATGAATTTTCTGACCACGCACCGATATCATTCACGTTTCCTTTGAAAATACCGTCTACACGGCAACATACCGAATATACGGATAACGTTACATCACAATACAGGAAAATAGTATTTTCAAAGGACAAGGTCGCGAACTTTAACGCGCATATTATGAATAATAATGAGGCGTTACATCGGCTGACATGCGGTGTATCTAGTGAACCGATTGACAAAATAGTACAAGATTTCATCCAGTTTATACATGCAAGCGCGGACGATGTTTACGGCGAAAGTAAATACACATACTCTACCAGCCATACTAATAAAAAGGCTAATAGTAAATGGTTTGATGCAAATTGTTTTCAAGCAAAAAGAGACATTAAATCAGCCAGGAATAATTTTAACCGTGACAAAATGGGATTTTCGTGGGGAGTGGGTATAATTACTCATATTTATAAAAAAGGAGATCAGAACGACGCGAACAATTATCGAGGTATCACGCTTATAAACATAATCGCAAAATTTTACTCACACATTTTATTGAATAGGCTAACCAAATGGTCATCAAAACATGAAAAAATATCACCCAATCAGTTTGGTTTCCAGAAAGGCAAGTCTGTTGGCGATTGTATTTTCATATTACAGACTATTATCTCTAAAGTACTTAATTCGGGGCAAAAACTCTACTGTATTTTCATTGATTATCAACAATGCTATGACAAAATAGATAGAACGCTACTATGGCAAAAACTCATAAGCGAAAATGTAAGTTGTAAACTTGTAACAGCTATTAAGTCTATGTACACTGCCATTAAGTCATATGTAAAGTTTAATACGTCAACCTCTGACCTATTCAACTCTGAAATGGGATTGAAACAAGGTGATCCTGCTTCTCCAATCCTATTCATGCTCTTCGTGAATGATCTGATAGATAATATTGGTACTGATATAGATGGCATTTTCACCATGAACGGATTAATACTTTTCTTAATACTTTACGCAGACGACATGGCTCTCTTTGCGAAAACACCAGCAGCACTAAAATCTATGATAAGAGACATTGAAAACTACTGTCAGTTATGGGGAATGAAGATCAACACATCCAAAACCAAGGCTATAATTTTTGAGAAGGGACGACACACAAACATTGACCTATATATATATGATAATAAAATTGAAGTCGTTAATTCGTTTAAATACCTGGGCATCAATTTATACAAGAACGGTAATTGGAATCGTAGCCAGAAAAACATAGCACAACACGCATCATTTGCATTGCACAATTTATTTAAAATATTTGACAAAATAGAACTACCTATATCACAAAAACTTAAGCTTTTCGATACGTTAGTCGGATCTATTTTAAACATGTGCTCAGAAGTGTGGGGTATACATCCAGCTCCTGATATTGAATTAATACACACGAAGTGTTTACGCCGATTGCTAGGTGTTAGGAAATCAACGAACCTTACGGCACTTTACGGAGAACTGCATAGGGTACCGATGTATATAACCCGAAATATAAACATGATAAAATATTGGGCAAACATGTTATGCCAAAAAGATTCATCATTAATAAAACGTACATACTTGTTTTTACTAACCGAGATCGACACAAATGCAAACTACAATCAAACTAACTGGGCGTTTCAAATTAAATCGATCTTAGAAGAACACGGACTTAATAATATATGGCTTACACAACATACCCGAAATTCAATACCCATAGAAACTATTAAACAGAGAATTATTGATAATTATTTACAAAAATGGTACTCAGAAATAAATAATTCGACCCGACTACAGCATTACTGTATTTTTAAGCATGACTTTAATCTTGAAAAATATTTAGAAATACATTTAGATAGAACATACGTAACAACCTTATCACGATTTAGGACTAGCTCCCATAGTCTTTTTATTGAATCAGGTATATATGATGGCACACCCAGAGAACAAAGACTTTGTAAATCATGCACCATGAACGCCATTGAAAGCGAATACCACTTTATACTTGTCTGCCCGAATTATAAAGATTTCAGAAAGAAATATTTCAAACCGTACTTTTGCCATTGGCCAACACTTAATAAATTTAGAACTTTAATGTCTTCTACTTTAAAATACGTTATTAATAATCTATCAAAATATATTTACTCCGCATTCCAAATCCGCACTACAGAATAAATTTAATCTATGTTCCATAGTACTGATGCTCTTTTGAAAAAAATTATGCAAATTGTCTATGTTGTACTCATTATATGTATTTGGCTATAAACATTATATTATGTTTTATGCTTTAATAAACGATTGTATATTGTTGTATATATTTAACAAAATAATCGGCTTTACACAAATTCTGATGACAGTCATAAAATATTGCTTATCAGCTGCGTGTATAGAACAATTCAAAAGTCACCCGAAGTTCCCATTACGCAAATAGAAATTTATAACATTTAATTTACATTACATTTTGATTTATATTACGAACAATATGGATATACACCTTTAATTTAAACTGTATAATTACGGAGTGACGAGTTTTAATTACCATAGTAAATTGACATATACACATCACTGGTTTCAACTATTTACACTCTATACATTAATGTTATATATTTCTGAAATCGGGGACTTGATTAGCTGCGATAGACATGGAACATCCTGTGTAATTAGGATATCAAAACCAGAGGTAAGTAATGACAAATTATTATTTTTGTTTATAAACTATAATCTACTTACCACTGTCTTAATTATGTATCATACACGTATGACTTGGAGACAGTCTTGAATAGATTATTTATTATTGTTAAGTATATCCCCCGGGAAGTAATAATTATATATCTGTTCGTGACATGAGTGTGCTATTACATTTATTTAGCATCTCACTTGGCTACCCTTATCGGCGAGGTCAGCTTTTTATTCAAGGATGAAAACCCCAAGTACCCTTCCGAGCAGTATTTCAGGCACTGCCTGGTACCTGGGTAGAATCACCGACCTTCCGCAAGTCAGCTGGATAGCTTCCTCGCCTGATCGAATTCGAACCTATAGCGGTGATGGGTGCTAGTGATTTGAAGAAGACGACCATAACCAATCGGCTACGGAGGCCTTAAGGGAAAAGGGGCAACAAGCCTTTATGATCAGTTGATGGACACACATCCAGGCACTTATTGAGAATATCTGATCGTGTTAACATTAGGGCGATGTGGAAAGCTGATTTAAGCATGTTACCCTTTCTAAATAAATGCAATTAACTTACATCACAATTATGTCAAATACTTTAAAAGTAAAACAAAGCGATTAAAAAAAACCCTTAGAAAAGTTACCTGAATAATTTATTCCAAATACACTGCTATTTCCTTAACATTATTTCAGGTTTATAATTTTATTGAATAACATACGCAATATTTTCAAAAATACAATATATATTCAGCAGTATTGTATAAAATATAATACAATATATATTCAGTAGTATTGTATAAAATATAATACAATATATATTCAGTAGTTAAGAAATAATAAGCATCAAGCTTGGGCTTCGTGATATATTTCTACGCATAAGAACTTCAAACTCGGGTTATTCTGCGATATATCACGGTTGATACTTATTATTTCGATTCTAACACGACTTACTTCTAATAATTTTAAAGGAATATTTTCTTCAAACGCCGCTGCATTTGGCTTTCGAAATTGTTTAAGGAAAATATCAATCTAGT
Organism: Archivesica marissinica; assembly: GCA_014843695.1. Classification (NCBI taxonomy): domain Eukaryota; kingdom Metazoa; phylum Mollusca; class Bivalvia; order Venerida; family Vesicomyidae; genus Archivesica; species Archivesica marissinica. The sequence goes on from CM026392.1 coordinate 57,854,961, forward strand.
GCATAAATGAACAAAAGTTGTAACTGATCAATAATTTTATTTATTTTGTCAAATAAAACTGTACAGAATAGTAACTGAAACGTTACTTAACAGAAAAACAAGACGGACAAGAGATTATCTGATTCTAAAAATAGCTCACTTCCGTGAATTCCCACAGTATATTTTACAAACATCACGTGACTTTCATTCATAAAACTTTACACGCATTGTATAAATGGAAATAGCCAAAACACGGTGCGCGTGCAGCATAGTTCAAGGTAGGTATATCGCAGAATAACCCGAGGTAGATTTTACTCTACAAGTATGTATGCTATTAGCTGGGTCGTGTTAGAATATTGTACTGTCAAACAAAGGCTTATTACTGATTTTATATATCAAGTTTTTCAAGTGATGCTTCTTAAATGTGTCACTTTCTGGTAACGTTTGCGCCATTTAGATTGTATACTGCTCCTGGCGGTAATTTCTGTACTTCAAATACTTCACGTCACAGATCAGCATTATGCAAATTTAGATGTGGCGTTGCTCCATTACGTATAGAAACCGGAAGGTATGAGAATTTACCACTTGATGAACGTAAGCGCCATTTCTGTAATGTATTAGAAGATGAAAGCCATGTATTATTAGAATGTTCACTGTATGATGAGTTGAGAGCTGTTCTCTTAGAGAAGGCCTCATTATATGAAAATGACGTTCGGAATAAGCCTGTATCCGACCAGCTTATAATTATTTTCACTACTATACCTCTGATTAGAATTGTTGCCAACACCTGTTTTTATATTCTTCAAAGACGCTCCCTTAATTTATGTAAATAATGTATTCATTTGTTTTTATTGATTGTGTGTCTCTTATCCATTCATATAAACAGCTGCTAATTAGGTCAACCGCGATCTGATTGAGGCTGATAATTGATTTTTAAAACATTTCTTAATTGCGCATTAGTGCTTTTTTCCATATTTCAAAATTTCTGGTTTTAATAAGTACTTAATTTTCAATTAGCGACTGTTCCTCGGTTTTAATATGTGCGTATAATAATATGTCAGTAGACTGTGATAGTTTGATTATGTGTGATTAGATTAGTCTCATATAAATATTTGTTATAATGAATGGTGTTGCAGACGGCTCTGTAGTCCAGTGGTAACACGCTGGACTGGTAATCCAGGGATCGCAGGTTCGATCCCCGTCTGACCCTAAACAAAGTAACAGTCTTTCAGATGGGACGTTATACCGAGGTCTCATGTCGGTGCTGTACACCGTGCACGTAAAAGAACCAGAGGAGTCTCTGGAATGGGTCTCTGTCTGTATCATTGCACCAACCTCCAAAAATCTAAAATGACTAATCTCTTCAGGAGGCGTCGCTCATATGGGCAACCGGTAGCGACGATAAATAAACGCAAAACATTCAAATTTCAATACATGCCACGATATTTTGTTGTGTATATTTTATGTATTGTACAATGAGACTTAAATAAAAAGAATATAAATACTTCTTTGATCTAAGTGATGTTTATATTTTATTGAGGGTTAATGAGGCAATATATTCCTTTTATTCCCTCAGTCCTACAGGTAAAGAACACAGTACTTGTTGCCAAAGAGATCTAGAAACCATTTATTACTGCTTAATTGTCATTTTTATTACATATCTTTTATGAACCCCAGTTCCTTTGATGTATGAACATATACATTGTATGACTACATTTTATTGCTATTTAATGGCCATTTTTATTGCCATTTTATAATTGCGCATGCGCAGTCGTTGATGCCAAAGGAACGTACATACTACTTCAATTGTTACTTTTAAAATAAGTTTGTATCATCTTGCTAAATTTTACCCTTCTCTGGCGTTCCTACACCGCCATTTGTCTAACCTCATTCCAATTCAAGAGTCATTCCAATTGATTATTACATATATGTACATACATGGATATATACTTCGAAAAAAAGACGCAGAATTCGCAGCAATGTATTTGCATAAATAATAAATGTGTTGGTTTGATTCTTTAATTTGTTTATACAAATTTACTTTCGCTCGATTTTGAAACAAGGTTTTAGATTAATCACTCTCGCCTTTTTGAAATCCAATGCCACGAGGGAGAGAATAGGCAATGTGGAAAGTAATAGTCAATCATGCCATGTTTAGTAGTCATCCATGCCTATCCAGTGCACAATGCACACAGTTGACCCCTTCTTGATATATATATAAAGCCGCCAGTTTGGAATGAGCTAAACATTGAAATACTTTAAGGCGTGACTTCATCATTCAGTATATTAAATAAGCTTAGTTTATACACATTTATTTTAGCTCGATTGCGAAACAAGTTCTTACAACATATATTAATCACTCTCGAGACCTCATTCCTGATGGAATCCATCGCCACGAGGGAGAGAGAAGAGGAAATGTGGAATTTAAATGCCTTGCCTAAGGGCACAAATGGAACGGCTCCAGCGGGGCTCGAACTGCGGACCTTTCGCACCTGAAGCGAACGCGCATCCACTTAAATAGGCGTGAGCCTTTAAACCTATGACATTGTGTTTGTTTTTAAGATGTCATCTTATCCTTTAAGTATAATCAAGACTAGTAAGCAAGCCGATATGAAATTCACCTCCTTCTAATACAAAGAAACCCTATCCAATTCTTAATGATGCACTATTTAAATCATCACTGCACATTGTATTTCATTAGCAATTAAAACTATGTGTGTGTTTTACGTGTATTTATCGTCGCTACCGGTTGCCCATATGAGCGACGCCTCCTGAAGAGATTAGTCATTTTAGATTTTGGAGGAGAGTGCAATGATACAGACAGATGCCCATTCCAGAGTCCCCTCTAGGTCTTTTACGTGCACGATGTAAAGCACCGACACGAGACCTCGGTTTAACGTCCCATCTGAAAGACTGTTAATTTTATTAGGGGCAGACTGGGGATCGAACCTGCGATCCCTGGATTACCAATCCAGCGTGTTAATTAAAAGTATATTTATGATGGTTAACCCATTCGATCGGTGTTATCTAAAGTAAATCCATTTATTTAAAGCAGCATTACATCGTAAAAAAAAGGATGTTTTGTGTAAAATATAAATATAAAATATAAATACTAATGTGTGTGTGTTAACAAAAATCGAAATAGTCGCTCAAGAACGATAAAATTCCAATAAATTTAAACCGTCGTATACGCGAATTTGTTTACCAACACACGAAATGTAAACACGCACAGCGCGCATGCGTAAAACAACAGAAGATGTAGAAAACAACGTATATATTTTGAACATGAAAGACTATCTATCTATCTTCCTCTAATGGGGATGTAGAAATGTCCCTAAAAGACTTAGCTAACAGAGGTATGAATCAACATGTCGAGTAATTTAATTAAAAAAGACAACGTGGGACAAATGGGGCCGATGCATTCCGAATGTAAACAAGTGCGGACAATGCGTTCCGGTTGTAAACAAGTGCGTGACCGATCGACTCGGAAAGTCCTACTTTCGGTTTCGAATTTGTTTTATTGCAAACAAACACTGTTTACCAAATGAACATAAGCATACAAAGTATAATGTTAGAATGTGTAGCAGCATTGCTACCCATACGTAAAAATTGAATGTTTTCAAATATCTTTTATTTCATACTATGTAATGCTGCTTTAAGGTTGTATTTTCCCCAATGTGTCATCCTGATATGTAATATCAACTATTTTAGGAATCCACCGTGACGTACACCCAATTCAGGCATTAGCTATATCATTTCACCGACGATAAGTAGCGACATGTTTAAATCATTCTGGCGTGTATAACATTATAAACGATTTCGATATTTTATCACTATAAGTCGATGGACGATATTCATCGTTGAACAAGGCATGACAGTAAAGCATTACCCGCCATGGATCAGGTATGTATTATACCAGTTTACGGACGATGTTGTTCACACTCTTATCGACATTTGCAGTTTAAACCTTTCCATTAATACAATGTTATTTTGTGGTATTTGTTAAAGTATTTAAACTGACAAATAACAAGACTAAACTGAACAGACGGATCTGTAGTCCAGTGGTAATACGCTGGACTGGTAATCCAGGGATCGCAGGTTCGATTCCCCGTCTGACCCTAATACAATTAACAGTCTTTCAGATGGGACGTTACACCGAGTTCTCGTGTCGGTGCTTTACAATGTGCACGTAAAAGAACAAGAGGAGACTCTGGAATGGGTCTTGCACTATCCTCCAACATCTATAATGACTAATATCTTCAGGAGGCGTCGCTCATATGGGCAATTGGTAGCGATGATAAATAAACGTAAAACACACAGACTAAACTGACAGAGCACGCGACTAAATAAAACAATGGTCGAGTGTGAAATGCCGTGTATCTCTCTTTGTAAATCATATAAACCATAACATTCCATATTAGCATTGATATTGTTTGGCAATATTAAACTGAGACATTTGCATATTCCGTGAACTTACTTCGTTAATAATCGGAATTCCGAAGTAAACTATGAGCTTTAGATTATGGTACACTTACTTACTGACTTGATTCAAATATTAACGGTAAAAACCTAACGCATGTCCTGGTCGTAGTTCACGGAAACGTACGAAGGCTTTGGCGGAGATTAATGAGTCTCAGTTTAATGTTGCCAAGTAATATAAACCTCGATATAAACAGACGTCGTTACAGATGTTGTACAGATATTATAACCAGTTTATGTAATCAACTAATGTCAAACCTGACCGCACACATACCTACAAGTTTACATTTCATATAGTATCTCTATATTGCTTCGTTGTGTAATGGTTAGTGCATTCACCTTGCACTCCAAAGGTCTGCGGTTCGATCCTAGCCAGAAGTATACATAAACATTTCATAATTCAAAGGTATACATAAACATTTCATAATTCAAAGATATACATACACAGTCCATAATTCAGAGGTATACATAAACAGTCCATAATTCAGAGGTATACATAAACAGTCCATAATTCAGAGATATACATAAACATTTCATAATTCAAAGGTATACATAAACATTTCATAGTTCAAAGGTATACATAACAGATTTCATAATTGAGTAAAATAATCGTTACTGTGTGTGCAATTGTTAGATACATAGTTCTCAGTATGTGAGAGAAAAAGAAAACAACCTCTGTTCGATAAACTGTCAAATGAACATTAACATGAAAACAGTTCTTAATAATGGACCCGTCCGTGAAAAGGTGTCAAGTATAAACAAATCATGGGGAAAGGTAGAATAGTAACTATACCTAATAAATCTATGCAGCATTACCTAAATGTCAAATAGATACACCTCACAGTATAAAAGAAGAGAAATCAACGCACTTAAGGACAGATCATAGAAAAGTTCTGAGGAAAAAGCACGTCGGTTGAAATTAATAAATAAAACCGAATTCAACAGAAGTCGTTCATAGTTGGGAAGTGAAACTTGTTATATACGGATAAACAACTAAAACAGTTCGAAATGTGAACTGTGGACCTGCCGAATGGCTGACTGGATGCTATATTGTACGATGTGGTGTGTAGGGATAGAGCACCGTAAGGTTAAAGCATCCTAACACGGAAGTCGTATGTTTAAATCTCTGTGAGAGAGGAAGTGATACTGGTTTAGAAACCATGATGCATGTGTAAGTGCTGTTGTAAATAAGTATGCTAATGTAATTTAATAGCAGTCATAGCAGACTGTCTGTCTATAGGATTGTTGAATAGAACTAGATAATGACAGTTTCTCCTCTGCGTTGCGATTGATAGATATATGTAACTTGAACCTTCTGTAAACAAAACTGTCATGCGTTGATCTTTGCCAGAAACCGACAATAAGTCATCCAACACCAATAATTTGTTCACGTTGGGATCAAAGAAATCATCATCCCCTACCTCCGCCGGAATTCCCTGTATAAACTCTACATTGGGTAAATCTGTGTCCTTAATGACACCATATAGCGGCTGTCATTGTCTGTATAACCATATTATACACTTATCTTGGTTCTAGAAGTATTGGTTCTGTTGCAAGTCCTTCACAAATGTTGTCTTCCCACAAGTCGAAATATGTGACATATTAGTGACTGTCATTACATATATTACAGACATAGAATAATACTATATGTCAATAATAATGCGGCAACTGATAAAACACATTTATTACTTGTGGGTTCCGAAATCATCACGGTGAATGGATGCCGCAACAACATTGTTGGCAATCCCTCTGGTGGGAGTGGTGGTGCTCCCTGCGGCGGCGGCATACACCCTTGAATGCTCTGCAGCGGCGGTGGATTGAAAAGTAATTTGATCTAAATTCCCCTCGCTATGTTTGTGTCTCTGATGTCTTAGCATAACATCTCTCTTCGAAAAGTAATGCTTACATTCAGGACACCTTGCCGTGTACATGTTGCTTCATTCGCAGCTGACTGCACATGGTATAAACTAACTGAGAACGCGTATATACTACTATGATGGGAAATTAAACCGAGGTCCCATGTCGGTGCTTTACACTGTGCACGTAAAAGAACCAGAGGAGACTCTGGAATGGGTCTCTGTCTGTATCATTGCACTATCCTCCAACATCTAAAATGACTAATCTCTTCAGGAGGCGTCGCTCATATGGGCAACCGGTAGCGACGATAAATAAACGTAAAGCACACACATATACTATCACTTTATGTCAAATAAAATGACAATGTCTTGTTGTTTATAAAATGCGTATATACTATCACTTTATTGATCGACAACAAATAAAATCCGCCCATTTAACATTCACGACGCATGCGCAATAACATGATTTATATAGTGTGTGCTCATAACAGTAAATTCGACAGTCTGATCTGTAGCCCAGTGGTTAACACGCTGGCCTGGTAATCCAGGGATCACAGGTTCGATCCCCCGTCTGACCCAAATAAAATTATCAGTCTTTCAATTGGGACTTTAAACCGAGGTCTCGTGTCGGTGATTTACTTAGTGCACGTAAAAGACCCAAAGGAGGCTCTAGAATGAGTCTCTGTCTGTATCATTGCACTATCCTCCAAAAATCTAAAATGACTAATCTCTTCAGGAGGCGTCGCTCATATGGACAACTGGTAGCAACGATAAATAAATGTAAAACACACAGTAAATTCATTTTCAATTTGAGAGTCAGTCATTGGATCCACAGTGAAATAATAATAGTCTCGCCTGACTAATTGTAGTCTCACCTGACGGGGTATTTAAATTCAAAGGTTTCTATACATCTATGAAGTTAAAATTATTAAGTCCTATAAAGTCAGATCCATTACTTCACTTCATTCTATTTCCAGCCATTTAAACATGGCGTGCTCATGCGAAGAATGTGGTGAGGAGATTAAAAGGCTAAGCCAACTGCTACAACACTCAGAATCACTTGCAGAAATATGCATGTCAAAGTTACAAGACCTTCAGTCGAAAAGATAATTTAGATCGACATTTAAAGATGCATGCAGATGATAATCATCATCATTGTCCAGAATACCTTATGGTTTTTACCAGACACAGCGTCTCGCTCTTGCAACGCCCAGTGATGTGGAGTAAGAGGGTGGTGGAAAAGTAAAAGACGCAAACTAGATGCGGTTGACCCTACACATATGTATATCACCAACAGTGTTAGTGAGAAGAGAATAGAGAAGTTCAAGGCAACGATATCAAGATATCAGTAAATGACATGGATATCCGGGAACTTGGCAAAGGGTCATTTTCCACATCTATTAAATCGGAAAGAAAATCAAGCCAAAATCCTGACACAGTTACCGGACATGAAATACTAATGTCCAGATGGAATGAAAATAGAGAAACGACAGGAATTCCTTGCATGGTATGACATCCACAAAAATGACCAGTTTAATTTACAACATGAACTGATGTGGCAATTCTGTGGAATTGCTGTTTGCCGTTTCGCATTTTGTTTCAGGACATAACGCAAACAAATGAAGTCCCTGGCATAGATCCTTTAGGAAGATGTTTAACGATTGCATCGGCTTGTAATCTAGTATTGAGACGAAACGTTCTGCAACAGGAAAGTGTCGGTATTATTCCAGACCTGAAGAGAAATAGTATATTTTATCATACCAACAGAAATATCTGTGAAGAGGCCATAAACCTTACTAAGTTGACGAATACTACACGACTGACGGAGGAGACGAAATTGTGTTAGAAATGAACGGTTGCTTTTGGCACAGTTGCAACCGCTGCGTCACAAGTTCCACCATCAATCCTGTGAATGATATGACAATGGGTGACCTTTATATCAGGACATTGGACAAGCAACGGTACATATAGGCTCTAGGATATACGTGTCCAAGTGGAAATGCGATTTTAAAAAGGAAATACAAGCCACCTCAGGGTTGCAAATATGTATAAGGTCAGCGGATATAGTGTCCCCACTTGAGCCACGAGATGCCTTTTACGGTGGAAGGACAGGAGGATTCAAATTGTATGAGGAAGCCTCAAATGACCAAGAGATAAACTACTATGGCATAACATCGTTATATCCATATATTAACAAACCTGGGAAAATACTGGGGATATCCCGACATTTTCACCGAATTGCAGACATTACCGAATACGAGGGCCTTATCAAGTGTACCATCGTACCTCACCGTGGACTCTACATGCCTGTCCTACCTGCAACGTATAATGGAAAACTGCTCTTCAGCCACTGCATGTCATGTGCAGACCAATTTCAGCAATAGGAGTATCAGCATACTGATACATGTACTGAAAGAGCCTTTCTGGGTACTTGGGTTACAGATGAGATCAAAATGGCCTGTCTCAAGGCTATAACATGCTGAAAATCTATGAAGTTTGGCATTTTAATCAGATGTCACTGTATGACCAAGACTCCAAAAGTGGCGGTATCGTCACTGAATATGTGAACATATTTTTAAGAATCAAACATGAAGCGAGTGGATGGCCTGAATGGTGCAAAACAGAAGACGACAAGCAGTTCTAGATTCAAAAGTAAGGTTTTATGAAATACGTATAGACTACAACAAAATATGCAAAAACTCCAGGTCTTCGATCCTTGGCTAAATTGATGCTGAACTCCTTCTGCGGGCAGGTTTGGTCAACGTACAAATCTAACACAAACGTGTTACGTATCCGATACAAAGGGTTCTTTGATTTTATGACCAGCGAACAATAGGAAATAACGAACATCCGCTTTGTAACCGAAGAAACTGTGCAGTTGGACAAAGGAGTTCTTTGATTGTATGACCAGCGATCAATAAGAAATAACGAACATCAGAAACCGTGCAGTTAGACTGGACATACAATGACAACTTTATTGAGGCTTCTTTCCGACCACTCATTATAGCTGCTTATACGTCAGCACAGGCGCGTCTATAACTATACAGCTATCTACAACATCTTGAATAACATGCACTCTATTGGGGCACTGCATCTATCATATTTTCAACAAGACCAGGGGAGCGGAAACCTCCACTAGAGGATTATTTCGGGGATATGACAGACGAAGTTTCGGGAAACAAAATGTTAAATGTTGCTACTAAACTATGCATATAAAACAAAACAATGTGATACAAATGGTATTACATAGTTCTGCAAAGTAAGGGGATTCACCATTAACGTCAAGACCTTTCTCAAAATAAAGTACGATACGGTAATTGACATGATCACGGGTAAATCTAATTCAAACACAATCCCGGTTTTGGATACAAAAATATGTCGGGACATCAGTAATACATCACTGATCACAAGTTTATTTACCCTCGTTGCCGGCGAAACGTCTGGCCGAGCTCCAGCTTTATTGGTGCAGTATTTTAGTCACGGGTGGGCACCCGGATAGAACCACTGACCTTCCACAAGCAATATGGCTAGCTCCCTCAAATGAAAATTCGACACCAGTGGGGTTCAAACCTGCAGTGATGAGGGGCAAGTGATTGGAAATCAACGACCTTAACCACTCGGACACGGACATCCCTAAAAACTGGGTGGTCAACTGGGTGCATTGTGCCCTGGATAGGCATGATTGACTACTGTGGAATTTAAATGCCTTGTCAAATGGCACAATCGTAACGGCTACAGATATGCGCGAGCCACGGGCCATTCGCGCATGAATAGAACGCACTACTACTGCACTACACGACTTCCATGATTCTTTCCAAATATCCATAAAATATGTATCCTTGTGGAACGTCCACGGTGTCCGCCGTGTAGCAAAGTGAGTGGAAGTTCGAGCCCCGTCATAACAACGTACGGTGGTGGTTCCCTTAGCCAAGAAACTGGACCCTTCTCACTTCGTCATGGTCTGCTTCGCAATCAAACTAAAATAAAGTCATATGCAATAGGAAACGCAGTATCATACATGAGGTTGTTGCTTTCTGAATATCCCATTTCAAATAGATGTAAGCACGTGACCATAGTTGAGTTCTATGGTGTGATTGTGTCCAAATGTATAGCAGCGTATTTATTTCTTGAATTTAAATACTCCAGCAAGGATTTTCATGCTCTATGAGTGACTGTGATTTCGGAATTGAAACTAGAAGAAACGATCGAGTGCTACTATCAGACAACACTATTGTTTGTTTATACTGAATTTCGCATGTGGCACGAAATGAGAGAGAAATTGATAAATAAATCAGCACGAACTTAGTGGCAAGTGGAGCTACCATTAGCATAATTAATTTTAAGACGCAGTGTGTATGCAATACCTTAGACTTACGGTGTTCCAATAGGATAATCGTGTTTTTACATCGGTTTTCAACATTGTAGTTCAGCTGTTTTCAACAGCGTGCTTTGTGATTTCAATATAGCATGCTTAGTAGACATGCAATTTAGGATTGTAGCATTAACTTTCAGAATAACATCTATTTCCATTGCTACACATCCACTTTCAGTCATAGCATCGACTTTGAACATCGAATTAACGACTTCTACATCATAGCATCGATATACAACATCGTAGCATAGATGTCAACGCCGTAGCTACGAATTCAACATCATAGCATCGATAGACCACATCGTAGCATCGAATTTCCCATCACAGAATCTACGTTGAAATTGAACTCAACAGGGTAGCATCTACATCCATTACTTTAGCATTGACATTCAAAACGGCTTCGATTTCCAACAGTGCTAACAATTTTACACAATAATAGTCATCGACTTTTAATATCAACTTTCAAAATCTTAGCATCGGCTTTCAAATACTCATCGGCCTCCTAATAGCAGCGTAAACTATGTCAATTACTGAGAAGGAGTCGATCAATGGTAGGGACAGTGCCAATAACAAAGGTAATAGGAAACATTCGGTACTGGATGATAAGCTAGATACCTGGTACCAAGACAATACAGTCGCATCGAAATTTAGTAATTCTAAAAAGGACGGTGAAGGTATGATATTTCTAAAGAAGGAAGAGGCCGCTCCAGCAGTTGACCCAGAATGGGAAAGACAAAACCTGCGGTATGGCTGGGCCAGATTGAAACCCAAGTAAGTTGATTGTAATGCGTACGTTTTGTTTGGGTGTAAAAAGTTGACATATTTATTGTGTTACTAGTATTTTGAATATTGTTTCATAATATAAGAGCTTCCGTCGTAGAGTGGTTACGGTCGTTGACGTCAAATCATTTACCACTCATCGCTGTAGGTCCGAATCCCACTTTGGCTGTCGAATTCTTCCATGTGAGGAGGCAATCAAGCTGGCTTACGGAAGGTTGGCGGTTTTACCCGGATGCTACTATGATGAGCACTTGGGTCTTGCTGCACCAATGATAGCTGGTCTCCATGCGACCTAAGCTGTTTCCGCTATCATGATTCGCTAACACATGGACTATTGATGTTATTGTTTCCTGTCGAAGAGAATAAAATAATAAAGGGATCTTATACCATGGAATTACTGGAAAATGACGGGAATTACTGGAAAATACCGGGTATTACTGGAAAATACCGAGAATTACTGGAAAATACCGGGAATTACTGGAACATACCCGGAAATACGGGAAAATATCGGGAATTACTGGAAAATACCGGGAAATACAACAATAATATAACAAATGTCATGGTGGAAGTCGTGATAGCGCATTCATTTCAGGTGCAAAAGTCCCGGAATTCGCCCATCTGTAGCTGCTGTTGGGAGTGTGCAAGGCATTTAAATTCCACATTTCTTCTAATGAATGAGGTATCAAGAGTGATTAATATAAGTTGTTTCTCAATCGAGCTAAAACAATTTGCTAAACTAAACTAACAAATTCTTCGAAGGTAATTGTTGTGCTATGTCGCCTTAGAAATCGCCTTGTCGGGGCACCATTGATATATGGCGGCACTAATACATTCTGTTCCTCGAGTACTTTCGTTGCCATTTCAACATGGGCATATGAAACACTACATTACACCAAAGTAAATACACGGGGCCGCGATTGAATATGTATTTCGAGAATATGTCTACTTTATTCTCAATTCCTGGAATTTAGTGGAAAAGTACCAATTTGGTGTTGAAGCATATAGCGGTACTGACATAGTCACTATCTGGGTACTATGTGTAAGCCTAGCTCAATCGGTAGATACAATTAGGGAGGAGGGCCAATCACTTATGTTGTTAGAACTTGTTGCCCAACCCGTTTGCTAAATTTCTATTTGCACAATGAGTGTGATTGCTATATACATGTATGTAGAGCAATACAGTATTATCAAATCAAAAATCGGTGGAGCGTTCGCGAACCTCTCCAAAAATAGACCAATTGAGCAATATTTACGAGATGTGGCATGTATTTGCCTTGGCCTCTACATATTTGGCACAACTTGGTTTGTATCTCCAATCATAGTTCGATAAGAAACAATTAATTGTTAGGTGTGACTTATTAAGTGTGACCGATTTGTGGACCTCGATGTCAGGTACGAAATATCATGCATCTTGACTGTGGTATTGTTCCAATGAAAACAGGCATGCATTATGACCGGGCTGTATTATTCCGTCTATCACTTATCATTGGAATGTTTGAGTAAGAACAAACAGTATATACGCAATTTAACATTACTATCCAAACCATACATACAGCATACCCTTGTTTGTTTGTTTGTTTATTTATTCGGGCTATACGCCTTCATCAGCACCATTTTGGGGTATATCGTCGGCGGACAGTTTTCCTTTCCTATGCAGGCTCCCAGCGGTTAACTAATACTTGGTGCCCAAATTTCTGTAAGAAACTGCCAGCTAACAGGTTATAGTGGTTTACAAGTCAGCGACCGTAACGACTCGATCACGGAAGCGGTCACCTGTGGTAGAATCAAACAAAGGGTGACGGGATGTATCTAGTGTTCTAACTTATTTAAACTTCCTTTTAGTTTATACAAATTTATTTTAGCTCGATTGCGAAACAAGTTATTTCAACTTATATTAAGCTTCCTTTTAGTGTCCAGCGCCATAAGTGGCACAATGGAACTCCTCTTAACAGAACGACCACATAACCAGAGGTAAAGGTTTAGAGGGGTTAGTTTTCATAGCGGAGTATGTTTACATTTATCCTAAATTAAAAAGTCAGCTCTACAAATGCTTAGAAGGAGGCTGACTCAAGTTTATAGTATGGAGGAAGTTAGTAAAGAACTGATTCATTTTAATTGTACAATAATACATAATACTGAAATCATATAGCTGAACGTTGTTTGTTTATATTAATAATTTGATCAAGACAAGTTCCTGTTCAGATTACAGGGATAAATTACAGCTGAAAATGCACTTTATTCATGTCTTTTCGGTATTTGGAAAAGAGAGGTTCCGGTTTACAGATGGATTTTTATAATGAACAAAGAACGGAAACATTCGGGACAAAGACTTGTGTTCGGTTTAATGGAATTCCAGTGTAGATGGATTCCGATTTCTATGTGTTCACTATATGCGTTTTAATTGATTCCAGTTGCCTTCAAGTGTTCAACACCATTGGATGGTACGTGTTCTGGGTGTGCATCTTCAGTATCTTCCAAGGATTCATCGTGAACGGTGTCGTCAACGCTATTATGACCACTCTAGAGAAACGGTTTGATCTTCCCAGTTCCAAAGCCGGCCTCATCGCGAGTTCCAATGACTTTCTCGCGTTCTTCCTCGTTCTTGTGATTAGTTTCTACGGCAGTGAGAGGCACAAGCCCAAGTTGATAGGGATTGGTGTACTAGTATTGGGACTCGGATCGTTCGTATTCTCGCTACCTCACTTCAGCTCAGATCTCTATAAATACGGAGGATCAGGTAAGATGTCACGAGAATAGGTCAGACACCGCTATTGAAATCTCCATAGTCAACACTTATAATATACAGTGCCAGTATATGTTCCCCACAAATAGTTTGGCACACATTACTGTAGTTTACAACAGACTGACCTTTGGGCCATACAAATTTCAATAGGGTTAACTACTGGATGGTAATTTCGATAGCAAACCATGATCATGCCCGAAACTGAGTTAAGTTGCTTAGTTACATATTTAGCTGGGGTTGAAGCATGGTGGCGTTCATTAGTGACAATTTGCCTACAGTAGAACATGGTCTCGTGCTAGCACAGTTGTAGCTTGCTCGATTTAGGTGTGAAATGCCCAGCTGTAGCATATACCATTATCGCTTCGGCAAGACACTTCAATTCCACATAATCTTGCCTCTTCTCCACCCAGCATGACGATGGAGTCTATCTAGAATTTATTTCGCATTCGAGATCAAATAAATTTGTACAAACTAATTACACAGGCATGTGCACTTTGTTGTTCTGGTCAGACCGACATCCCACAGGCTAGCAGGATAGCTTCCTACATTGAAATAGTTCTACGCCCCAAGAGAGAGATTCAAACATTCAGCTGTGAGGGACAGGTGTTCTAAAGTAAACACATGTATCCACTCGGCCACAGAAGCTCCTATGCAATGCGTTGGTAATATTTGAGAGGAGAACCAGATGGTGGTGTTTCGAGACAGCTAGTCTTATTCTGGGAATGGCTTTAGCATGCATATGGCTGTCTTATCAACACTACGTACACATTCGATGTTAGACAAATTTCTCCAATCTCACAGCTAAACTCATAAGTCTATTTCTTTTTCTACGCGATATTACCGAATAATCATTTCTAATTATGTCTGTCACGCCACTTATTTATTGTTTTGGGACATACTCAATTCCGGTGCAACCAATTCAGAAGGAGAGATGCTGGTGTCATAGCCTGGAATTGGATCGCAATCATAGCAATCGTTAATAAACCATCAATAAACGTTACAGGGAAAATATTCAGTTGTTTTATTGTGTTTACCCCCGCCCCTGTATATTATGTCCGTTCTGGCGTTCCATACTTAACGTATATCGTTTGCAACTTGTATATATGTAAAATGTATTTATAAATGGTCATACTAACAATTTGCATGTGACATATTCTAACCAATCACTATTGTTGGTCACTATCAGGTCAGCTTTGGAATTGATGATAAATCGCCATTTTGGGCGTATATTTACAATACATTGTTATGACTATATTGGATATATAGCCAGGAAAGAAGTAAATTAAAGTCATCATCCCATATAAATTATTGCGTCGAGTCTTTCACTCAAATCCACCCCCTCGAGATACATATACCCGCTAGGAGGTTTAGAGTCAGGGCAGACAAGGGACCGGCGACACTGGTCCTCGTCTAATGTTGTTAAAACTTATGGCCAAAGCCATTTCCATTTTCATGCTATGTATTGTATCATTTTGTGTATGACATATTTACTAATTATTGAATTGTAATAAAATATGATTAAACTAAAAGAGAGAGAGGCAATGTTGATTTCAGGGCCTCGCTTAAGAGCCCATTTAACTGGGCGCGAACTCCAGGCCCCTATACCATAACCTTTTCCGATGACGGGCATCCTGGTTCGAGTGAAAAGTTCAGACTCAAACTTCTTCAGAATGAGTTATTGAATTGAGAACAGTTTTATAGCCATCGATGACCAGAGTATACACTGAAACAGTACCTAGTGACAATATGATTTTGACTCAATATGGGCGACATATAACTTATAATATAGATGTCTACGTCTGGTGTCCTTGATAGTTTTTTCTTTAAACTTTATTTATTTTACAACGATTGCGAAGCAATTATTAACATCTTATATTAATCACTCTCGTTGGCGCGGATGAAAACGTAAATGTGGTCATTCCTGTGGGAGGAAACCGGAGTACCCGGAAAAAACCCACCTGTCCGATCTGGTGAGAACATTACCATCTCACATACTTCCCGGTCTGAGGATCGAACACGGGTCGCATTGGTGAGAAGCGAGCGCGCTAACGCTCCTTGATAGTTGAGTATTGTAGAGAGTCATGTTATACTGATATTAAAATCTTGAACCAGTTTGTTCTATTGTTTGAAATTACAGACCTTAGTGATTTTGAAAATGTATGTCGACCGAACAATGGGACAACAGAATGTGCTGAGTATGAAGCGACAGCCTCGTCGGTACAGAAATACCTGTATGTATTCATGTTGGGCAATGCGCTCCATGGCGTTGGCTCCACGCCGATGTTCACACTGGGAACCAGCTTTATTGACGAAAACAGCAAAGCCGAGCAAACTCCGCTTTTTCTTGGTAATAATTCAGCTTTCCATTTAGAGTGGCATAAAATAGCACCAAATATGAAGTTTTAGTTATGTTTGAGAACAACACAGCCCGTCTTTATTCGTAGATTTACATCAATTGTATCTGTTTAATTTTTTAACCGGAAGTATCATAACATGCTTCCGTTCGTAATAATAACACGCGGTGTGTTCGACAAGGTATAACACCGCTAAGTATTATAGGTATACTACATGAAATATTACAGTTTTAAACCATAAATAGCATTCATACTCCATATCGTTCCGATATAATGTGAACACGGTGTTTCTGTGATCTACAAACTATTAAAAGAAAGGAAATATTTCCAGTAACGATTAGCCACACTAAATAGACGATATGTGTTTATTATTGGGAGTATGCTCGTCAGAGGAGATAATCACGTGATCATAATGTTGAGAGAGATTGTGGAAGTTGTGAAAGCTAGTGGTAGCGTTTGCTCCAGGTGGTAACGGCCCCGAGTTCGCCTGGGGCTTAATTCGATGCACACCATTGACGTCATGTGTGTACACTGTCCCCTAGAGCAATATTGGGGCTTCACTCTCTGCACACCATTGACGTCATGTGTGTACACTGTCCCCTAGAGCAATATTGGGGCTTCACTCTCTGCACACCATTGACGTCATGTGTGTACACTGTCCCCTAGAGCAATATTGGGGCTTCACTCTCTTCACACCATTGACGTCATGTGTGTACACTGTCCCCTAGAGCAATATTGGGGCTTCACTCTCTGTACACCATTGAATTCAGTTGTGTACTCTGTCACCTAAAGAACTCGTGTGGACTTAACTCTATGCACACCATTGTTGAAGTCAGGGTTGGTAAACTGTCACCGAAAGTGCTCGTGTGGACTTAACTCCATGCACACCATTGTTGAATTCAGGGTTGGTAAACTGTCACCGAAAGTGCTCGTGTGGGCTTAACTCCGTGCACACCATGGTTGGAATCAGGGTGGGTAAACTGTCACCGAAAGTGCTCGTGTGGGCTTAACTCCGTGCACACCATTGTTGGAATCAGGGTGGGTAAACTGTCACCGAAAGTGCTCGTGTGGGCTTAACTCCGTGCACACCATTGTTGGAATCATTGGTAATAATTCAGCTCACCATTTAGAGCGGCATAAAATAGTACCCAAATATAAGTTGTTGTTATGTTATGTTATGTTGTGTTATGTGGGGTTCTAAATAGTCTTTATTCGTAGATTAACATAAATTGTATCTGTTTACTTTTCTAACCGGAAGCATCATAACATGTTTCCGTAAAGTGTTAGTACAAGTATTGATACTGCATATATTGTTTTAAGTTTTAACATAAAAGAGTATATCCATGGTATAAAACATTATTGCTTACTGTTCATATGTATATTAGGTAGAGCTCCAGATAAGTTTTTAATATGAATATATTCTACACCCTATATACAGTTCATGTAAGATTGAATATATTGACCTCTGACGATTAGTGAAAAAAAACTTTCTTCACCATTGAAGTCAGCAGTATATAATCATATCATCGTATTTCGGATGAGACTTTTACCGATGTCTCCTATCGGTGCTGTACACCGTGAACGCAAAAGAAGACAAGATGCGATTCTTGAATGGGTCTCGACTGATCTCTTCAGGATGGGTCACATATATGAGCATCCGTTTGCGATGATAAAAAAACGTAACACACATATTGTATATTTGCATTCTTACGTTTCAGGCATCATATACTGCATGGCTGCTCTGGGTGTTGCTGCTGGGTATATGGGCGGAGGACAGTTTCTAAATATCTACACAGACGCCGACACCATTGACGTTAGCAAGTACGTTTCAGATTTTACATATAAAGGACGTCTTATGTATGCACGTAATGTCTGATTGCTCCAGTTGCTAGCACGCTCGCTTTTCATCAATTCAACCCGGGTTCCATCATCGAACCGGGAAATACTTGAGATGGTACGTTGGTCGCCAAATAAATCTAAGGATTGATTTTGCTCCTGAGACCCTGGTTTCCTCTCCCACACATTATCACATGCACGCTTTCGTCCGTGCCAACGAGAGTGATTAATACAAGTTGCTATAGTTTATTTCGCAATCGTGGTAAAATATATAAAGTTTATAATTTATTTTTTTAGACGTACTTTGTATTACTTATACGCAATTAATTTAATACCAATTAAAACACCGTCGTGACGTCATACCTTTCTACTTGCAGTCCATTATTATTAATATTGGACTGCTTTCTTTATATTAAATCCTATGAGTAAATGTACGAAATAAAAAGAATTAATTAGTAAAATCGTGTTATATATAAGTGTCACCGGGGTTATATTTATATTTGACTAGCTAATCTCGGTTCATTCCAATATTTATTCGTTCACAGAGATAAGAGACAAGAAAGCCTGTAATAAAAAGAATATAGACATAAACATTCTTTCATTTGAATCATTGCAAATATACATTATTTACAACATAAAATAAGAATATAAAAACCATACATTACCAGAGTCTTGATGGCATTCGCTAATTAAATTTAATCGAATTTATTTTAGATGTATTTTAGATGTTTTATGATGTTTAGACGACTAGTATATACCTTTTTACCACATCTGACCTGATCATCACCCACTATCTCTCACCCCTAATGCTATAGACACAATAGTAATGCAAAATACAATAACATAATATGGACCATACTATATAATTATAATATAACTCAGACCAGTGATTGTATTAGGCCATGTCGAGAAAACTATTGGGTGGTACGCTTGTAGCGGGGTTATGGAATATATCTATGTGCCATCCATAATGATTTAATTTAATAAAATATACCTGGGCTACATACATGTATGTTTTAAGTAAGATATAAGCCCCAAACGGATCCAATATGTAAAATATGGCACTGTGTTCGGCGCTACACGCCTCACATATAATATAGCATATTGTATTGTACATATTGGACCGTTTTCTTATACATAACATCGAACACATATGCAACAATAAGCTTATTGTGACAAGCTATGGCCAATACAGTGGTCAGGACATGTGCACTATTTCATCTCATGGCGATGGATTACATCATGAATGAGGTCTCGAGAGCGATTTATCTAAATGTTCCATGAACTTAATTCGCAATCGAGCTGAAATAAATTGGTATATTGTTAAACACTATATTGACTATGCATCACCGTCTATGAACAGTAGATGGGCCATGTTGTGTCCAGATGTAAGGTATTTACACATACACACACTTGGCATTGTAGACTTGCTATCACTCCTATGGACCCGAGATGGGTTGGAGCATGGTGGATACCCTTCCTGATCAGTGGGGCAGTGATGTTCCTAATAGCCATTCCTATTCTGGGATACCCGAGGCGCCTCCCAGGTAAGAGATGATTCACAGCTGGTTAAAACGTCCATTTTATCATTACTAGTAAGATAACCGCAGACAGGCTCCGCTTGCTAATGTTTGAGTTTTGAGGAAATGTTGGTGTTGTCGTCTCCTCCACAACATGCTCCCCCCAGGGCAAATTCCTAACCCCAGTAGTAGAACAACCGACATTCCACAGGCCACCTAGATAAACACGCATGGTAGTTTCCAGGGTGAGAGAGGCAAATGATATATACTGATAGCAAAAGGAAACTAGGAACTTGTCGTAGAGGTAATATTCTATATGTACCTTTAGAAAAGATATATAGGCATATTTGATATTCCATTAAAACATTGCCAAAACAGTAACGTTAATTACTCATAATCTTTCTTTACGGAACATCAAATTTGCCGAGGTTTTTCAAGTTTCTAAAAGGATAAAGAATATTACCTCTAAAGCAAGTGCAAATGGAAGTCGTGATAGCGCCTGTGGATGCGCGTCTGCTTCATGTGGGAAAGGCACGGAGTTCGAGCCCCGCTGGAGCCGTTACGAGTGTGCCCTTAGGAAGGCATTTAAATTTCACGTTGCCTCTTCTCTCTCACTCGTGGCGATGGATTCCACCAGGAATGATGTCTGGAGAGTGATTAATATAAATTATAAGAACTTGTTTCGCAATCGAGCTCAAATAAATTTGTATAAACTAAGGCAAGTGCACGGTTTCGTTTTGGTTTCTGTATAGGCATACGTACCACACTTGTGTACACATATGTCTAAAATTATTTGTCTTAATGTTTTAACAGGCAGTTTAGCTATTCAACTTGAAAGAAAATCTGAAGCTGCAAAAACAGGAGCGGATGATCACCAGCAGTATAAGGACGTTGGTAAAAACTGGAGAGATTTTCCAATGGCCATACTTAACTTGGTAAGGCGTCCATTGTTGTCGTTCTGTGGTGTTTATTTGCAAACATTTAATATTTCCACAAGTGGAAGGAAGGATGTGCAGTAGTTTTGCACATAGCCCTCGAAATATACTTTTGATATATTTTGAGATTATCCTCCAACATGCATGATTAACTGAGATCATCCTCCAACATTCATGATTAATTGAGATTATCCTCCAACATGCATGATTAATTGCGATTATCCCCCAACATGCATGATTAATTGAGATGATCCTCCAACATGCATGATTAATTAAGATTATCCTCCAACATGCATGATTAACTGAGATTATCCCCCAACATGCATGGCTAATTGAGATGATCCTCCAACATGCATGATTAATTGAGATTATCCCCCAACATACATGATTAATTGAGATTATCCTCCAACATGCATGATTAACTGAGATTATCCCCCAACATGCATGGCTAATTGAGATTATCCTCCAACATACATGGCTAATTGAGATTATCCTCCAACATGCATGATTAATTGAGATTATGTAAATGTTATGCAAGATTAATTGATTAGTAATTTCTTATTATTATATTCATTTGTTTTGTAGACCACACTCTGTATAAGTTTGTGTCCCAATACGCGATTCTTCTTTTTCTTCATCGTCATTTTAACTTAATTCTTTCATCGCCAATGTCGCATAAAAACGACTTTTCAAAAAGCCGAGAACCCGATCAGACAGAACAGAACGTGCCGTCTGATAAAGTTATATGCTGAGTGCTCTTCAGACAATGCAGATGAAGCATCTGTCCGAATTTCAAACAACATAGATCCTGATCAGGCGCGGTTGATCTTGATCTATGTTGTTTGCACATTTGTTTGAATTTATTTGGCACTTAGAGAGTTAATGAACATCACATGCAATACAGATGGAAAGCCAAATATCTACATGAACTTCAAATATTTACATTTCTCTTCAAACACAAGAGGTTACATTATGTGTATGTTTGTTGCTGGTTCTTTTGGTTTAAAGTCCCACCAACAGCGCCTTTAAACTTTATTTATTTTACAACGATTGCTAAGCAAGTTCTAACAACTGATATTAATCACGCTCGTTGGCGCGGATGAAAGCGTATAAATTATGTGGTCATTCGTGTGGGATGAAACTGGAGTACCCGGAGAAAACCCATCTGTCCGATCTGGTGACCACTGTACCATCTCACATACGTCCCGGTCCGAGGATCGAACCCGGGTAACATTGGTGAGAAGCGAGCGCGCTAACCACTGCGCTAATTGGCGACTATCTAGATATTATTGGTGGAGAAAGACCCTGCAATATTTCAAGCACCGGCATGTAGCCGGGTAGAACCACGGCCCTTCGGCAAGCTAGCTGGATAGCCACATATTTATATAGTTTGACACTTTGTAGGTACGCAACCCCACGTTTTTATTCCTGTCACTAAGCGGTTGTGCAGAGGGAATGATTATCAGCGGCGTAGCAACGTTTGGCGCCAAGTTCCTCCAAGAAAAGTTTAACCTTCCAGCGGCATTTGCCAGCTTCGTTATGGGTATGGCTTTGTTACTCTAAGTGTAAATAGTAGTGCCCTTACGCAATACTGCATAGTTCTCGTACAGACGCACACATGTACCGTTGGTTTCCCAAAAGTGGAGTTTGGCAGGTTGAATATATATATATATATAGTCAATGTTTTTATGATTATGTGATACAATATGGATATGCACGTGCACGGTGAGGTAATTCCTTAGCCGAATGCAAGTGAATAATCGGTCGTGGACGCGTGCTTTTATCTTAATTGCATTGTTAATAGACTATTGCATTGTATATACTCAAATAACTGATAATGCCCAATAGATTTTAAACTTTATTTATTCTACAACGATTACGAAGCAAGTTTTAACAACTTATATTAATCACTCTCTTTGGCTCGGATGAAAGCGTAAATGTGATTATTCGTGTGGGAGGAAATCGGAGTACCCGGAAAAAACCCACATGTCCGATCTGGCGACCACCGTACCATCTGACATACTTCCCGGTCGGAGTATAATACCCCTTGTTGTCTCTCAGCTTCCAGTAGTGTACAACACATATTCTCCGGCGACTTGATACTTTGCATCAACCTTTTACTTAGTTTAATATACACATGTATTTTAGGTCGATTGCGAAACAAGTTCTTACAGCTTAATATTAATCACTCTCGAGACATATCTCATTCCTGATGGAATCCATCACCACGAGGGAGAGAGAAGAGGCAATGTGGAATTTACGTCTCGTATCGGTTCCAGCTGGGCTCGAACTCAGGGCCTTTCGCACTCTTAGCGAACGCTCTATCAACGTGCTATCACGACTTGTTTCATATTATGATATTATTAGGGATCATCACGGTACCAGGAGCTGGGGGCGGAATGCTTCTTGGTGGATTAATAGTGAAGAAGAGAAAACTCAAATGTAAGGGGATCATACGGATGAACATGATTGCCGCCTTCATTGGGTTGTTAGTCAGCTGTGTATTCTTGATACAATGTCCGCCACAGACCATAGCCGGTGTCACGTCGGATTATATCACCACAGAGTGAGTCACGTTTGATTTATTAGTAGTTTCATTTCGGAATATATCACCGCAGAGTGAGTCACGTTTGATTTATTAGTAGTGTCATTTCGAACTATATCACAACAGAGTGAGTCACGTTTAATGTATTCGTAGTGTCACGCCGGACTATATCACCGCAGAGTGAGTCACGTTTGTTGTGCTCTTAGTGTCAGTTCTAACTATATCACCGTATTGTGAGTCACGTTTAATTTATTCGTAGTGTCACGCTGGCCTATATCGCCACAGAATGAGTCACGATTAATTAAGTGGACAACATTACATATTTCCAAGTATAATTAAATGCCTTCGGAAATGTGGAGGAACGCAGTTGCATTTTTTTACTCGTCTTATTTTCTTCATTTGTAGAGAAAATGGAGGTCCAATTGTTTTAGATCACTCGTGTAACACAGAGTGCGCATGCTCACCAATGACGTATGAACCGGTGTGCGGTATGGACATGAGCATATATTTCACTCCTTGTCACGCGGGGTGCAACGAATATTTCGTATTAATGGAAGGTCCAATGGGGCCATTTAAGGTAAGCGGAACAATCAAATGCACTGTAAAGATCTGCATAGTTCTAAATTAAGTCATAAAGACTTAAGTAGGTCCTCACTTAGTCAATGTCTCATAACATGGACGTACCTGTTTTCGGACGACAGAAGTTTGTACTACTAGGTGAATGTGTTTTCTAGTATTTTCACATGACTGGCACGTGAACGTTGCAGAGTAAACATATATTTCATTAAAGTAAACACATATTACATTTTATCACACAACTTTGTTTGTATTCAGGGTAATACAGTCATCTCATAAATTCTAATATGACCACACGTTTAATAACACATGTACTGATTCTGATTGGTCGCAACATGACATTGACAGCTTGCAATAGACATTACATGTTGTTTGTGGTCAAGCTTTTGAAAATCAACCGCTAAATCAATAAACAGTTAAATCATTAAACTGCTAAATCAATAAACTGCTAAATATGACCTAGAAGAACACAGTGATTACAAATAGTGTGTCGATGAGTTGCGTGAAGTTGTTTGAGGGATTATTTATTATGGCGTATGTATGCAGTTTTAAGTGTAATATGGCTCAAAAATATACTGAACAGAAAGTAGTTTTACATTCAAATTTATGGTAGTTGTTAATGTGATAAAAGGATATTACACTCGTGGTGATCTCATAACACTATAAAACTCGTGTAAGATAAATAAATAAATATATATATATATACCTCTGTTTAAGCGATTTTTAAGGCACGCACTACTTTCAGATGTATACAAACTGTAGCTGTGTGGCAGCTAGCCTGTTGTACAAGATGAATGCAACTATGCAACATACCGATCCCAAGACGACCCCAATGACAACGTCTGTTCCTATGACAACAGGAGACACGACTCAGAATACCACTGGATCCCCTATTGGTTAGTTCAGTGGACAAAGATAATAGTTTCATTAATTTCATAAATAAAATGAATTAGTAAATCTTACAATCAATTGGGGGCCCGAAAAAAATATCTTCCAATCATATAACAGTCGTTTGCATCGATAATTATGATTGGTTCTCAAGGAAAAACGTCAACATTTGTAACAATGTTTATGATTTGCATTTAACATATAATTATTCAGTATGTTAGATTGGCCGTGGAAAAAAACATTTCCTAAACTTATAAGGTGTTCATAACGGTTAGGCATCCGGGTATTGCCAGATGTCATACCCAAATAACAACAAAATTAAAGTACAATGTATGTCTATAATTATATCTTCCATTTATGCGAAACCCTGTACGGATCAGTGGTCCAGTGGTAAACACGCTGGACTTGTAATCCAAGGGTTGCAGGTTCGACCACCCGCTATACCATTAATTTAAACAGAGCGCTGGTGTCGATGCTTTTATCCGTGCACGTAAAAGAACCAGAGGAGACTCTGGAATGGGTATCTGTCTGCATAATTGCACTGTTCTCCAACATCTAAAATGACTAATATCTTCAGGAGTCGGCGCTCATATGGGCAACCTGTAGCGATAAATACGCGTATAACACCACAAATACCCTTGGGGGACCGTACCTATTTTGAATTGTGAATAGATGCGTATGAGAGGCGCGTGCAGTATTATTATCTGAACAGGTCGAGCACTCGAAGGAACGATACTTGTGGAATTGAAAGCTCGTTACAAACGCGTCCATCTTGGAATATAAGCAAAACAGCTACCGAGTTGATTCGTGGTGCTCACAAGTGGGAGTGTGGGCACCTTCGTTCAGAAGCAAAGCGCCCAAGGATACAGAGAGGACTCTCATTTTTGAACGCACTTCTGTTTGTCCGATTATGACACGACTGGGCAGTTTTTCTTCATACGAAAAGAAGGAATACAACATTATTTGGCGATTGACGTCAAACATGACGTCATTATACTAGTTTATTTTTGTAGTTACGGTCTGCGTAGTTAATTCCCACGTGTTGCAACTCCAAACCACATATTTACGCCAATAAATAACTGAAAGACAAATATTATTTCTTAATTGAATGCATATTTCCGAATAGCCACCGTACTACTACAGTGGTAAATAACATATATGTACATTGTTTTATTTGCAGGAGCGTTTCAGGGAATATGTATGTCGGATTGTCAGTTGCTATACGTAGTTGCTCCTTTGTTATTTGTTGGAATGATGGTTACGTTTATGACCTGCTCTCCTACACAGACGGCTACAATGAGGTAAGTGGAAGATACATAGAGTACATTATGTTACTGTCTTATAAATGTTAATATATGAGGCGATTTGGAGAAAACTATACAAGGCGAGGCTCACAATATGTCACAATATGTCGCGACGTCATAGCCATCATATTGCGAGTGTTTCCATAGGGAAATACTAAACTTATTCATATTATCCCCCAATGACCTATTTAAAACAAACTACAGGTGAATATTTGGGTATATTAGAGGGATTTGGGCTATAACTCGGTGCTTGTGTGTAAAATGAATAGCGTGACAACAACTTGAAGGAGCTACCGAATGAGTTACACGAGAACCTAAAGGTGAATAGCGGAATGCTGCTTGAGGTCCTATTCAGGGATTCAAATTGAAACCAGTCCCATACAATGGACACGCGGTACCGGGTCGTGTCTATGCTGCCTACGGATGTGACCCGAATAACAGGTAATATAATATTATATTCATGTCACCCTTTCTTTTGAAGATGTGTTCAAGGGCACCAAAGGTCGTTGGCTGTCGGACTTCAGTGGCTATTCCTACGACTCCTGGGTAAGTAGCTATTCCTACGATTCCTGGGTAAGTAGCAATTTCTACGACTCCTGGGTAAGTAGCTATTTCTACGACTCCTGGGTAAGTAGCTATTCATACGACTCCTTTGTAATTAGCTAGTCCTACGACTCCTGGGTAAGTAGCTATTTCTACGACTCCTGGGTAAGTAGGTATTCCTACGATTCCTGGGTAAGTAGCTATTTATACTACTCCTGGGTAAGTAGCTAGTCCTACGACTCCTGGGTAAGTAGCTAGTCCTATGACTCCTGGGTAAGTAGCTATTCCTACGATTCCTGGGTAAGTAGCTAGTCCTACGACTCCTGGGTAAGTAGCTAGTCTTACGACTCCTGGGTAAGTAGCTATTCCTACGACTCCTGGGTAAGCAGCTATTCCTACGACTCCTGGGAAGTACTCCACTCTGGTAAGTAGCTATTCCTACGACTCCTGGGTAAGTAGCTATTCCTACGACTCCTGGGTAAGTAGCTATTCCTACGACTCCTGGGTAAGCAGCTATTCCTACGACTCCTGGGTAAGTAGCTATTCCTACGACTCCTGGGTAAGCAGCTATTCCTACGACTCCTGGGTAAGTAGCTATTCCTACGACTCCTGGTTAAGTAACTATTCCTACGACTCCTGGGTAAGTAGCTATTCCTACGACTCCTGTCTAAGATTATCAAATATAAGCATATGAGGTTGCCTAGCTACTGCCTGCATCCATGTATGCTATGAGTTTCTAACATCAGATGTATCATACATTACATGCATGATATTATAAATAATAACAGTGGACACTAGGGATATTAAATGTGTAATTTCTTGCTTATACAATTCATGACCTCCTGACAATATGAACGTATTTTTACACACCCTTTATAGCACTCATTCTGTAAACATACTTTTAGTGCACCAGATAAATGTATTTTCTCACAGGAATCTTTCAAAATGTGATACAAGCACCAAAGTTGGCACAACTACTCCATGGGGGTTACTTGTTTGAGAAAAAAACGCTGGCCACCCGACATTCAAGATGGCTGCCATTTTTCAAGATGGCCGCCATAATCAATACCGATATATTGCTTTTTGCAATAAATATGCACAGACTTGCCCAATATGGACGATTTTGGTATCGAATCTTACATTTTAGACCACACAGAATCTGATTCTTGAACTTCTTAATCACTAAGAGTCTTTATGTTATCATATTTGGGACTTCGGATCAAAATTACAGAACTGTGGTCAATCTTCATAATGAACAGACATGTGGTCAACCTACATAGTACAGTAGGTATTCATGTGGTCAACCTACATAGTACAGTAGGTATTCATGTGGTCAACCTGCATAGTACAGTAGGTATTCGATGTATATAGTTTGTACACCATTCCCGATCTACATGGGGATGTCTGTCTATGCCAAGACTAGAAAGAGGACACTAGTCGAAATACTTCATGAGCATGGTGTCAGCATTTCGTACGACATAGTGTTGGATATATCTGCACAGCTGGTAGATGCAACAGTGAACAAGTATGTGGATGATGGTGTGTGGTCTGTCCACCAGTTCTGCGCAGAGGGTTGTTCACCACAGCAGCCATGGATAACATAGACCATAACCCCACTGCAACGACAGCTACCACTTCTTTCCATGGCACTAGCATCTCACTTTTCCAGCATCCAACAAAGGATGACAAAGGTGAAGAGCGTGGACCATTCAAGTTTGGAGGGGAGAAGGTTAAGACAGTTCCAGAACTTCCTGAATCCTACACCAATATCCGTCCTGCCTTCTTTGCCAAGAAGAACACTTCTCCTCCACAGGGTAGTGTGACAGTTCCAGACGCCAGTCTCCTGAGACCACACCTGGCTCTCGAGTATGAGTGGCTGGAGAAGGTCGGTGATACTGATGAAACAGATGGTATAGAGAACGTGACATGGGCAGCCCACCATGCCTCCAAGAAGAGAAGGCCTGCATTTGAGGCCACAATCACATCACTGTTACCTCTCCTTCGAGATCCAGCCCACTGCGTGTATACAGTCAGACATGTGATGGACAAGATCAAGGAGACTGTATTGTTCCTGAACCCAGGACAAGTACCTGTCATGACACATCTATGCAGTGGCAAAACAAGTCCAGTGGCACTGGCCTGAACAGTATGGTGAGGACAAGTTCTTCATCAAGTTTGGAGGCCTACATATAGAGATGGCTGCCTTGAGGTCAATATGAACTCTTCTCAAGGACAGTGGCTAGACTGGCGCCCTAGTGGAGGCAGGGGTGACTTCTTCAGGAACAGCAGAATATTTCGTAACAGCGTCAAGCATTACTAGGACACGCCAAATCCACCAGATAACAGCATGCAGTCTCAATCAACTCCTATAGGCAGCCTACACTGACTACTGCACAGAGGCAGCTGAGAACCCTAAGGAAGTACTGAGTTTTGATGTCTGGTGTGAGAAGCGCAAACTGGAAAGCCCCCATTTTCAGTTCTGGCACATGATGCTGTCCATGGAACTAGTGATCCTCTTCCTGGTTCGAGCCTTTAGCGAAGCCAACTGCAGCCTGTACTGCAAATCACTGGCTGAGCTAATCCCATACTTCTTTGCCAACAACAACACAAACTATGCAGGCTGGCTTCCAATCCATCTCAGAGACATGGTGACCCTGAAGGCGAAACATCCCCAGCTTCCCAATAATTCGAGAGTGCCAAATTTGTTGTTCACAAGTCCAGTCGGAATTTCTCTGCAATGGCTATTGCCCAAGCCCATGAACAGGCCAATGCTGTTATCAAAGCCGACAGGGGAGCCATTGGCGTGACTGAAGATCCATCAGCCCTGAGAAGATGGATGGTAGCCGGTGCCCTGGTCATCTAACCTAGTTGAGTTGTATGAGGCAGCATCCGAAGCGAAGGAGGATATAAAGCAAACCACCCACCATGAGCAGACACAATGAGCCCAAAGAGATTTCCTTGAGAAAGTTCAGAAGCTCTCCCATGCAATGACAGATCTGGGAAATCCTTTCCAGGAGGAGAGTCAGGACCTGCTGTCACTGGCCACCAAGGACATTGCTGACCCCAGTGCAGCTAAACTGATCAGCACACATCATGAGAGAGGCAGAACCCGTTTCCATGAGTTCATGGCGGGACTGGCACTAGCAGTTACCACCTTCCATGAACCAATCAAGAATAAGGTGTACTTCTTTCGACAGCAACCAGCCTCGATTGATGCTACAAAGCAAAAGATTCTGAAGGAAGACTGCCAACACTTCTCTAAGCTGTTCATATCATGCCAGAACAGAGAATGTGACCTGCAGGAGTTCTTTCGTCATGGGAATCAGCAGTCCGTGCTTCGCTGAGTGAATGTGGAAATCTCTACACCTGTCAGAAATCCCAGCTTGCTGCCATTCTTGAAAGCCATGTTGAAATCCCTGACAGAGAACCTGAGGCTGATACAATCATCATTGACGGCTCAGCACTGGTGAACTCTCTGCCACCACGAACTTCAAAGACTTTCGAGGACTATGCTATGATGGTGGTCCTTCCAACCATACTCCAGCAAGTTCCAGAGAACGGACCTTGTGTTTGATGTCTACCACCCATCAAGTTTGAAGGCAGAGACAAGGACCAAGCGAGGACGTGTAGTCAGACGAAGGGTGACACGCAAGGGTAAAATTCCCCGAAACTGGCAGAACTTCCTGAGAGACAATGACAATAAAACAGAGATGTTCAACTTTCTAGCTGAGAAGATTGCACTTATATATCTACACCCAATAAAGTCATTGTGACAAGATGATGATGTTACTAGCAGCCATGCAGTCAGCACGGATAGGCTGGCTCCTTGTAGTCATGAAGAAGCTGACACACGCATCTTCCTCCATGCCAGGAATGCAGTAGAAGGGGGTAGCAAAGTCCTGATGGTCAAAGCCAATGACACAGATGTTCTCGTCATCGCCATCAGTGTGCTGTCAGCCCTTCAAGAGATTGGTTTGCAGCAGCTGTGGGAGGCCTTTGGACAAGGACGGCATCTCAAATGGATTTCTGTGCATGACCTCCATAGGACAGGAGAAAAGCAAAGGGATTCTCTTCTTCCATGCATTCACAGGCTGCGATGTTGTGTCCGGATTGCATGGCAAACCTGGGATGTATGTCCTTAGCCAGTACCTACCAACAGTAGCTGATGGTGATCTGGATACCCTGGAGAAGTTTGTGGTGACGATGTATGGCAGGTCCAGTACAGCTGCAGGCGTGGATGACGCCAGACTAGACATGTTTGCCAGGAAGCAGAGACCTTACAAAGGCATTCCTCCAACTCGAGCAGCACTGCTTCAGCATGCCAAGCGTGCAGCTTATGAGGCATGTTGCATATGGAGTCAGTCAACACTGCACCAACCAGAAGCACAGATTCCTGACTGGGACTGGACAAAGAAGGGTGATCTGGACAACACTTCCTCATATTGCAGAGAGTTGTCAACAGCTGACCAAGTGCGGGTGCAAGACATACTGTTGTGTAGGAAGATGCAAATGCTACCGCTTTGGTCTAACTTGTACAGCATTATGCAGCTGCAGATGTGAGAATTAATCCCAGCTCCAACTCATCTAGCTTTAAAGCACAAAGACAATGAAGGGCAAAGAAGACTGTATACCACATACTACATAATGTCATGTAGTAACTTCTAGGAATAATGTGTTTGTAGACACAGCATTATGACCGTTGACTAGTTTGACTGCCCTCGGTATGGACATTGACATGATATTTGGGAGATATTTTCTACTTAAAAGATCTACAGCCGGTTGTCCAAAATATGCAGAATAGATGAATATACATGTATCACTCTTAATAAAAGTGTGTTTCATATCATTGCAAATGCTGTGTTTCTTGTATATTTTTCACTGTTTTGGGCTAGAAATGATAGAAAGAAGCTCCAAAGAAACCTTGGAATTGTTTTTATTATTCCCCATGCTTGAAACCCTACTTTTTTACTCAAAGATCAACTAAATCGGTTACTGTACTGAGATTATGTGGTAAAATAGGCAATTTGTATGTCAGAATGGCGGCCATCTTGAAAAAATCTTGAATTTCAGGTGGCCAGCGTTTTTCCCCACAAACGTGACCCCTAAGGAGTATTTATGCCAAGTTTGGTGCTTGTATCACATTTTGAAAGATAGTTTCAATTATCTGCTTCACTATTTCTTCACACATTGTTGTTACGGTAATCCTATTTGGGATATTTTTACATAGGGAGAATTAATGTTTTATAAAGACAGTATTAACGTTTTCAAGAGGCTTTTCGGTATTTCTAAGAGGCGTTATAGCGTTTTTATGTGGCGGATTGGCGTTTTTAAGAGGCATTTTAGCATTTTAAGAGGGGTTTTACCGTTTTATTCACACATTGTTGCCTACGATAATCCTATTTGGGAGATTTTTTATATGGGGATAATTAATGTTTTCTAAAGACATAATTAACGTTTTCAAGAGGCGTGTTAACGTTTTAAAGAGGCGGTTTATTGTTCTAAGAGGCTTTTCAACGTGTTTTTGCGGTATTAAGAAGCATTTAGCGTTTTAAAGTGACGTATTAGCGTTTATAAGAGGCTTTTTATCGTTTCTAAGAGGCGTTTTAGCGTTTAAAAGAGGTATTTAAAGTGTTTTAAGAGGCGTTTTAGCGTTTCTAAGAAGCGTGTTACCTTTTTCAAGAGCACCGCGGAAGCGCTACTTGTCTTAAATACTACATCTAAACCAGCGTGATGCTAGAATATGGGAGATCTAATGTTCGGAATTGGCATTTCCCTAATAAATAATTGTATCTACCCTGTTTTAGGTACCACACCTGGACCTCTCATGTTAGGATCGATCATGGACAGTGCCTGTCGTGTTTGGCAGGATAGCTGTGGTATGACCGGAAGTTGCTGGATTTACGAGAAGACCGGTATGGGAGTGAAACTGTTTGTGTGGTGGATTATGGTTAAATTGGTGGCTATTGCTTTCTATTTCGCTGCTCAGTATTTCTACGCACCACCCGATGATGGGGATGATGTAGCTGAAGGTGAAGTAACTGACGAGAAGAAATCTCTGACCTGGATAGAATACACTGAATATAGAGAATCGGTGATTTGAAAAGAATTAAATATGTATTATACATACTATATATACTGGAGGACATAGAAAACGCACAATTCGGATAAGTGTGTTTTACATGAAAAATAATAACTAAATAAATACATAGTTTTAAACATTTTGGAATATTTTTAGTTGTTCAGTTTGTGTTTTGTAATAAAGATGTGATATATCTTTGATGGAATCCTTCGTATTTCGTTTTCATGTAATAATAATCATATAATGTAGGTGTGCGTTTTCTATGTCCTCTAGTATATACTGTAGGTGTGCGTTTTCTATGTCCTCTAGTATATAATGTAGGTGAGCGTTTTCTATGTCCTCTAGTATATAATATAGGTGTGCGTTTTCTATGTCCTTTAGTATATTATTACAATATATATTTGATCAACTAACATTAACTATTCAGCAATATAATAATTCGACCTGCCACCATGTGCGCCTTGCAAAGTCATATCAAGATTTAGCCAAACTGTGATGCATATATTGTGTCTGGATCTTATATTTGATATAAGCCATTTCACTGATTTGTTTGACACTGTTTTGCAAATTTATTCTGGCAACTCTCATGCTAAGATATATGTTTAAGTTGATGGGATGGGGTGGCACTAGACACCTGCATATACGTAGTTAGCTTGTTTGCTTGTTAGCTGGTTTGTTTATTCGGGTTTACGTCTTCATCCGCACCATTTTTGGCTATATCGTCGGCGTGCAGTTTACCTAACAACACCTTTCCTGGGCAAGTTCCAGCGGTTTACCAGTACTTGTGCACCAACTTCAACATTTGCATATAAACAGACACGGGCTGAGCGAGGATCGAACCAGTGACCATCAGTGATGATAGGTTACAGGTGTATACAAGTCAGCGACCTTAACCACTCGACCATGGAAGCGGTCAGTGTCGACTTACAATAGACAAATATCAGGAACATTATAAGAAATCAGGTCACAAACAAATGTTTGTTGGTGCAGATGGATTAACCTGAACAATACCATCACTATTTCGTTATAAGAGATATTGTCAATTGGAACAAGCTGTGCAACAGCAGAGTCAGCTTCACGACATTTGAGGCATTCAAGATAGGCACCCAGAGCTGTTACTAAGTAGACATGTGCGACATACTGATAAAGGTCATAGAGAATGAACAGCGGAAGGCGATATTATAACTGTAATACAGGGTTTTCTCAATATTGATATTTATCAAATATACTGTACAGGGAATAGCACATATTAATGATCGTGTATGAAACATTTTACGCTATATAGAAACAAGGCTTAATTATATTTTGCTGTTGATTAAGTACCGTATTATATTAGAGACTTAGTGTATAGCAGTGTAGTACATATATATGCTTTTACTATAGCCATATAAAGTAACGTCATTGACTGATATCAGTTTTGAATATACAAAGCCACAAATGAGACAAGTATCAACAAAAATTATATTAGAAAATATGTCAATAACTGTTCGTCTACACACTGACTTCGAACAAACTCGTACAGTCCTTGTATATATGTTGATGGTCTTATCTGTATTAGCCATGTGTTATGTAAGCTCCCTCGTAAAATACACCTGTATCAGTAACATGCACGTTATAAATTCCGCGAGGGCATGCTCGGATTGAATGCGATAAAGCCCGACGTACCCGTTTAACCCTTTCAACACCACATACCTCTAAATAGGCTTATAAACTGTGTAGATCCAGATGAGCCGGCTCGTGACGAGGCATCTCATCAGGATCTGCACTTTTTGCCAGTAATATTACTATTTTAAGACAAAAATACCCATTTTGATAAATGAACTGGTCCAAATGTAATTTTCTGATTAATTTATTGGTCTAAATATATCATGGACCAGTCCATGTGAGTTACTTGGTATTGAATGGGTTAAGCGTAAAGCGTAGCTGTAATATATGGTGTCATTAATAGATATCTATATTGGAATATAGTTTGTCCGCAAACAAAACACAACTCTCTAGAAAACAGAACAGTGACTGCTCGCCAATTTGCACTAGGAGCATAAACTGTTGTGCATCGTTCAGATGTCCAAGTAATCCGGATATAACGTGCTTCAGTATACCAGTGTTGTCAACGTGCACACGATGGAAATTGCTATGACCTGAATGTCTGTATTATGGTATAGTATAGTGTTAGTACCGTCTATCGGGTGAACTGCAATACTAATTGTACTTCAATTCCCACGTTAGGCGGACCATCATTGTAGTGTGGACCATTTCAAATACTCGTCCTAGGTATCATCCAAGAAAGGACTTACTCGTCTTGTTGTCTCCATCGTTACAGAATAATATTTAAATGTAGAGCTGATATAGAATAATGCAGCCAATACTTTGTAGCAGTCATGGTATGGCTGACTCCTCGTGAATACTACGATGACATTTTGGAAAGCGTGTACGGTTACCAACTGGAATGCCAGATCTAGAAATGGTGCAGCTGATTCGGGTGCTGGTCAAAACGTACCCAATTCAAAACGTAGCCATCATTTCAAGTCAAAACGTACCCATCCACAAGTCAAAACGTACCCATTCTGTGGTCAAAACGTACTATTTCGAAGGTCAAATTGTACCAATTCTGAAGTCATAACGTACTTGTTCGAAAGTCGACATGTACCCATTCTGACAGCTTGACACATTCCAGAACATTTTCCAAAAGTTGACTAATTAATAATCTACTTTTCATATTGGTAAGCTTTAGTTGATGCATCTATTTGTTATATGTTTCTATGGGTACGTTTTGACTTCTACTTGTGGGTAAAGAAAATCATCTCGCTGTTGTGAAAATAAACCAAATACATTGCGAACCCTGTATACCACGTCATTGTCTGAAAACAAACGTCTTCTGATGTCTGAAGAGGGTCCGCTTGTACCCGAGAAAGTACAATAATGGCGGTAAAATAGGTGAGATAACCGGTGGAGGTTAGGCACGGATAGTTTGACGGATGAACCTTCTTCGACTAGTACTACTATGCTATGTGCGTACCCCTCGGAATCCCTCCAGTAGTCAACTACTAGTATTAGGTATCAGACAGATACAGAGTATTGGGTATATTTACCCCCCCCCTACTCAAAATACCCTGTTTGTGCAGTATTGTTGGAGATGTGTGTGTGTGTGTGCGTGTGTGCGTGCGTGTACGTGTGCGTGTGCGTGTATGTGTGTGTTGTGTGCGCGTGCGCTTGTGCGTGTGTGTTTACGGTTATTTATCGTCGCTACCGGTTGACCATATGAGCGACGTCTCCTGAAGAGATTAGTCATTTTAGATGTTGGCGGATAGTGTATGATACAGACAGAGACCCATTCCGAGTCTCATCTGGTTCTTTTACGTGCACGGTGTAAAGCACCGACACGAGACCTCGGTATAACGTCCCATCTGAAAGACTGTTAATTTTATTATGGTCAGACGGTGGATCGAACATGCGATCCCTGGATTACCAGAGGGATCAAGACTTCATTTATACAATCAGTATAATAACAAGTTCTAGTACTTAAAGTGACTTAATTTCATCATGTCAACACCTAGTCAAACTTGTCAATCTCAACACATTAACAATGATAATTAGCCAAACAGCGGTCGGTAATTGGTCACCAAAGGTGAACCATCATTAATTTTCCTTCAATAAAAGATGCTTTTGTTGATTATAATATTTTTTAATAATCTATTTTCTATTCAGATTTTCTATGTTTTTATCATAAATTAAATAACATGTTTAACTTTGAATGATTTTCGACACGATATAGAAATATTGACTCGAACGAAATCCGGAACAAATATGGTACTTAGAGAAAAATAGTATGAAACATTTATTTCCCTTTGTTGTAATAAATAAAATGTTGGCCGCCATCTTGAATTTTGGCCGCCATCTTGAATTTTGGAAGTGGGTCTCGATCTTAAAATAATCTTCTGGTTATTACCTATTACCATGGTAAGTTTGTTGCTTCTATCCAGAAGTGAACAATTGTTATGGCTATCACTCTAACTAATATGCCATTTGTCGTTTTTGAGTCTTTGAAACAATGGAATTTAGTTCTAAACTGGAGTATAAGATGCACCAGACTTTTGGATACTATTTTGGAGGGGGAAACGTGCGTCTTATGCATACACGATTTAAATACGGCAATTATCGAAAACTACGACGCAGATTTTGGAATTTCTGAAGAAAACAAAATAAGACAAATATGAAAATTATATTTATTTTCCACTTTGTTGATTTTTAGGGTCGTCGGATCCGTAACCCAAGACATAAAAATATCGCCTTAGTGGTTGAGTTGTTACGATCTGTGACTTGCATACCACTGTAACCTATAAATCATCACTGATGGTCACGGGTTCGAGCCCCGCTCAGGCTGGCCGTATCTATTTATATGAAAAAGTCGGAAATTTCTTACTGAGGTTGGTGTACCAAAATACTGGTTAACCGCTGGAGACTGCCCATGAAAGGTGTTGTTAGTTAAAATGCCCATCGGCGATATAGCCCAAAATGGTGCTGATGAAGGCGTAAACACCGAACAAACAAGAACAACAATATTTCTTACTGTGCGTATTGAGAGGAATTGGTATTATAATAATACTTTTATAGTTGATTTGAATCTGAGGTCTCTTAATAATAAAGCCGACGTATCTAGCATTCTATAAGGTGTATCATCTGTTACGTACATGAACTCAGAATTAGTAGCCAAGTATACACCCCTTTTAATGTCTATTTGAGAATTAAAATTAATATGGTACTGCAAAGTACGTTATCTGTTATCAACTAGGTAGTATTTAGCAAGCATGTAATATTCAAGTGTCCATTGTTATCTGGTATAACATTGTTATTCATCACAATATCAGGCGGTCTAAAAATAAGTACAGGCGCTCTAGGAACATAATGTTTACATTTAATACGTACGTACTGTTCTCTTGTCTTGAATTGTTGTCTCACTTGGGTAACAATGTAGATTAGGTGTTACTGTCACGCCTAGACTGAATGTCTTCTCTATGTACCCCTGAATATTCCATTGAGTCCAAATTTGCAATTTGAAATGTATCGATGTATCTCCTATTCCGCACATAGTGCGCTGTGGTTGATCTATTCAGTACGAGTGATGTCTACCTGCAAGCAAACTGATTCAGAATGTGTCTATCAATTTTGGAAATCTCTGTCATATCAAGGGAATATTCACGAGAATTAGATAGGGCCTCGGCAAGCTGTTTCTATATACAGTCATGCTATGAAGCTTTCGTGTACCATATCTAGTACTTACAATGTGAATATTTGTGTGACTTACTTTTGTTAAGCTGTGCATTTCCTGTCAGTTTTGCATCAGCATATTTTACACTAGTCCCCTAGTGCTCTTTCATAATATGTACTCAATAGTTTCTGTACTGGCACTGGTAGTTCCTCGCAACCGCTTGATGTTTATGCAAAGCCTCTTTATGTCCAGCTTGAATAACTCCCCCATTCTGTAACCCAACAACTAATGTATATTTGATCAGTTCACCATCCTTTAGTCCAACAACTAATTTATCTCTGATCATTTCACCATCATTTAGTCCAGCAACTAATCTATCTCTGATCATTTCATCATCCTTTAGTCCAGCAACTAATCTATCTCTGATCAATTCATCATCCTTTAGTCCAGCAACTAATCTATCTCTGATCATTTCACCATCCTTTAGTCCAGCAACTAATCTATCTCTGATCAGTTCACCATCCTTTAGTCCAGCAACTAATCTATCTCTGATCAATTCATCATCCTTTAGTCCAGCAACTAATCTATCTCTGATCAGTTCACCATCCTTTAGTCCAGCAACTAATCTATCTCTGATCAATTAATCATCCTTTAGTCCAGCAACTAATCTATCTCTGATCAGTTCACCATCCTTTAGTCCAGCAACTAATCTATCTCTGATCAGTTCACCATCCTTTAGTCCAGCAACTAATCTATCTCTGATCATTTCACCATCCTTCAGTCCATCAACTAATCTATCTCTGATCATTGCACCATCCTTTAGTCCAGCAACTAATCTATCTCTGATCATTTCACCATCCTTTAGTCCAGCAACTAATCTATCTCTGATCATTTCACCATCCTTTAGTCCAACAACTAATCTATCTCTATCTCTTATTAGTGCACCATAGCCACAGTGCTATGAATCCGCCTCCTTGGTCGAGTTTCGAAGGTCGTTGACTTGTACACCACTGTAATCTATCATCACATATGTTCACGGGTTCGAGCAACGCTCAGGCAATATCTCTATATATCAAAAGGTACTTGTTAACCGCTGAAGCATGTACATGAAAGGTGTTGTTCAGTGTGTGTGTTTTAAGTTTATTTATCGTCGCTACCGGTTGCCCATATGAGCGACGCCTCCTGAACAGATTAGTCATTTTAGATTTTTGGAGGATAGTGCAATGATACAGACAGAGATCCATTCCAGAGTCTCCTCTGGTTCCTTTAGGTGCACGTTGTAAAGCACCGACACGAGACCTCGATTTAACGTCCCATCTGAAAGACTGTTAATTTTATTAGGGTCAGACGGGGGGTCGAACCTACGATCCCTGGATTACCAGTCCAGCGTGTTACCACTGGACTACATGTCCGTCAGTAAGGTGTTGTTCAGTAAAATGCCCTCCTGTGATATGGCCAAAAATGGTGCTAATGGAGGCTTAAAACCGGAACAAGCAAACAATGATCGGACAATGTTTTTTTTAGTTTAATCATATTTTATTACAATCTAGATATTCAATGTACAATGTATTACAAATTTACTTATATAATTATGTATGCTATACGATTCATGGCATTGTTTGCACATTCATTGTGTTGAAGCAAATAGGTTTGGCCAAACGTTTCTAACAACATTAGTTACGGCCCTCATACAGTAATGTTATTAACAAAGTTGGTGAATATATGAGTTTTGCCAATTGTTTGCTAAATTTAATTAATACTAATATGAACGAGACCACGAATAAATACGAGAATAAGCAGAACAAAAATATAGAAATACGGGGTTATGAAATTTAATTTAAAATAAGCTACTCCAGTCTAGTGCCCCACCGTAAAAGTTTACCCAGTCAACAAAACCGGTCACCATACCCTGACATAGATCGTTACATAAGAACAGCCTAGTATATAGATACATACCATGCATTATTGCTCAAAGGGTATGTAGTTGTTATATAGGTTATGATAATGGCTCTTTCGAAAATTGTTGTTGGCCCTATAAATCTATAAGTATAGTTTTTGAATTCACATCCTGTAAAATGACTGTCCAGAACTATATGGTTGGCATTTTCAGCACCGACAGAGCATCAGTGCATTGCCCACGAGATCAACACTTCGAATAATAAAATAATTTGTAAACTTCCATTTTTCAACATCCGGTAGCTAGAGCATGAACAATTCACTCTTCAGTATTCTGGCTTGTTTCATTGTTGCAGTTGTTCGTGTCATAAATGGACACATTCTAATGAAAACTAACCCAAAATGGAAAATGTTAAACTTGTTTGACGAAAACGACCGGGTGTACAAATTGGGATATTACGCGTGTAAATTGACCAACAATATAGCACAAAAACACATAATGTAACCTGGCCTATTGTCCACATTCTTAAACACATCTTATAACGTATGCACCTGATGTATGAAATGTGTTGGCATATGCTGTGCTTAGGTTGTGCTT
Organism: Archivesica marissinica; assembly: GCA_014843695.1. Classification (NCBI taxonomy): domain Eukaryota; kingdom Metazoa; phylum Mollusca; class Bivalvia; order Venerida; family Vesicomyidae; genus Archivesica; species Archivesica marissinica. The sequence goes on from CM026392.1 coordinate 57,895,450, forward strand.
TCAAAGATGAAAAAGTAAAAAAGTACCTAAAATGTCCCATAATGTCCATAGAAATCCACAAACACCCTGACATGATTTCAAAATCAAAAACCAGAACCTGCTCTTACAAACCGATTCATGCAAAGGTTTATCATTGCTATATATGTATAATTATGTTAGTAATATGATGGGCCTCATGTATGTATTCATGTATGTCATGAAATGAGAGAATAAAAGATATTTTCATATTACGTAAAAGAAACTAGTAGGCCATATATGCAACAAAAACAGTGCTTGATTAAACATAGGTGTACCTAGAAGTAACTGATATTGCAGATGTCGTATTGCGCACTACTTCCTGGAATTATGATGGTCGTGGCTTTTTATTATCATAAATATTACAGTAATAATTATGATAATATCGCCTTGCGCTGTTCATTCTCTATAACCTTTATCAGTATGTCGCACATGTCTAATTAGTAGCAGCTCTGGGTGCCTATCTTGGAGGCCTCACATGTCGTGACGCTGCCTCTGCTCTCGTCCAGCTTGTTCCATTTAACAATATCTCATATAAAGAAATAGTGTTTGTATTGTTCAGAATAATCAATTTGCATCAAAAACAGGTATAGTTGTTTGTGACCTGATTTCTTAGAATGTTACTGATATGTGTTTAGGTAGACATGGACCACTTGCATGGTCGAGTGGTTAATGTCGCTGACTTGTACACACCTGTAACCTATCATCACTGATGGTCACTGGTTCCATCCTCGCTCAATCCGTGTCTATTTATATGCAAATGTTGGCAGTTGCTTACGGAGGTTGGTGAACCATGTACTGGTAAACCGCTGGAGCTTGCCCAGGAAATGTTATGTTGGGTAAACTGGCCGCCGGCGATATAGCCCAAAATGGTGCGGACGAAGACGTAAACCCGAACAAACAAACAAACAAACAAACGAACAAACAAACACACAAACACACAAACAAACAAACAAACAAACAAAACAAAACAAAACAAACAAACAGGCAAACTAAGTATATACAGGTGTCTACTGCCACACCACCCCACCAACGTAAACATATATCTCAGCATATTGAATGCATTGCGTTGTAGGAGAGTTGTCAAAAATAAATTTGCAAAACAGTGTCGAACAAATCAGTGAAATTGCTTATATCAAATAGAAGGTCCAGACACAATATACACATCACAGTTTGGCTAAATCTTGGTATGACTTTGTAAGGCGCACGTGGTGGCAGGTAGAATTATAATATTGCTGAATAATTAATGATAGTTGACCAGCACTTATAAATACACATTATTTGGTACCTAGGCGTGGACCAATCACGTGTATAGAGTGTACTTGTCTAGAGCTACATCCACTCTAGGTATTCAGCACTTTAAGGATTGAATTACTCCAAAATTCAAGTAAAATATCGCCATTGTTTCAGTAGAGAGCCACTTCTCACATGTTGCCTGCAGGAAGCGGAAGTACACGATTCCCTGAATCCCATGGTCGTCACCATTCAATCATTCCGCGCAGTACCACTGAACTTGGAATACCAATTTAGACTGATCAGTATACCATAAGATCAAATATATTGTAATAATATATGTTATGTACTAATACATATTTAATTCTTTTCAAATCACCGATTCTCTACAATCAATGTCTTCTATCCAGGTCAGAGATTTCTTCTCGTCAGTTACTTCGCCTTCAGCTACATCATCCGCATCATCGGGTGGTTTGTAAAAATACTGAGCAGCGAAATAGAAAGCAATAGCCACAAATTTAACCATAATCCACCACACAAACAGTTTCACTCCCATACCGGTCTTCTCGTAAATCCAGCAACTTCCGGTCATGCCACATATATCCTGCCAAACACGACAGGCACTGTCCATGATCGATCCTAACATGAGAGGTCCAGGTGTGGTACCTAAAACAGGGTAGATACAATTATTTATTAGGGAAATGGCAATTCTGAACATTAGATCTCACGCTAGTTTAGATGTAGTATTTAAGACAAGTAACGCTTTCGCGGTGCTCTTGAAAAGGGTAACACGCTTCTTAGAAACGCTAAAAAGCCTCTTAAAACACGTTAAAAACCTCTTTTAAACGCTAAAATGCCCCTTAGAAACGATAGAAAGCCTCTTAAAAACGCTAATAAGTCGCTTTAAAACGCTAAATGCTTTTTAATACCGCAAAAACACCTCTTATAAACGTTGAAAAGCCTCTTAAAAACGCTAAACCGCCTCTTTAAAACGTTAACACGCCTCTTGAAAACGTTAATTATGTCTTTAGAAAACATTAATTATCCCCATATAAAAAATCTCCCAAATAGGATTATCGTAACAACAATGTGTGAATAAAACGGTAAAAACCCTCTTAAAATGCTAAAATGCCTCTTAAAAACGTTAAACCACCACTTCAGAACGCTGTAACGCCTCTTAAAAATACCGAAAATCCTCCTGAAAACGTTAATTCTGTCTTTATAAAACATTAATTCTACCTATGTAAAAATCTCCCAAATAGGATTACCGTAACAACAATGTGTGAATAAAGTATGTTTACAGAATGAGTGCTATATAGGGTGTGTACAAAATACGTTCATATATTCAGGAGGTCATGAATTGTATAAGCAAGAAATTACACATTTAATATCCCTAGTGTCCACTGTTATTATTTATAATATCATGCATGTAATATATGATACATCTGATGTTAGAAACTCATAGCATACATGGATGCAGGCAGTAGCTGGGCAACATCATATGCTTATATTTATTTGATAATCTTAGACAGGAGTCGTAGGAATAGCTACTTACCCAGACGTCGTAGGAATAGCTGCTTACCCAGGAGTCGTAGGAATAGCTATTTACCTAAGAGTCGTAGGAATAGCTACTTACCCAAGATTCGTAGGAATAGCTACTTACTCAGGAGTCGTAGGAATAGCTGCTTACCCAGGAGTCGTAGGAATAGCTACTTACCCAGGAGTCGTAGGAATAGCTATTTAACTAAGAGTCGTAGGAATAGCTACTTACCCAAGATTCGTAGGAATAGCTACTTACTCAGGAGTCGTAGGAATAGCTGCTTACCCAGGAGTCGTAGGAATAGCTGCTTACCCAGGAGTCGTAGGAATAGCTACTTACCCAGGAGTCGTAGGAATAGCTACTTACCCAGGAGTCGTAGGAATAGCTACTTACCCAGGAGTCGTAGGAATAGCTACTTACACAGGAGTCTTAGGAATAGCTACTTACCCAGGAGTCGTAGGAATAGCTGCTTACCCAGGAGTCGTATGACTAGCTACTTATCCAGGAGTCGTAGGACTAGCTACTTACCCAGGAGTCGTAGGAATAGCTACTTACACAGGAGTCTTAGGAATAGCTACTTACCCAGGAGTCGTAGAAACAGCTACTTACCCAGGAGTCGTAGGACTAGCCACTTACCCAGGAGTCGTAGGACTGGCTACTTACACAGGAGTCGTAAAATTAGCTACTTACCCAGGAGTCGTAGGAATAGCTACTTACCCGGGAGTCGTAGGAATAGCTACTTACCCAGGAGTCGTAGAAATAGCTACTTACCCAGGAGTCGTAGGAATAGCCACTGAAGTCCGATAGCCAACGATCGTTGGTGCCCTTGAACACATCTTCAAAAGAAAGAGTAACATGAATATAATATTATATTACCTGTTATATATTCGGGTCACACCCGTAGGCAGCATAGACACGACCCGGTACCGCGTGTCCATTGTATGGGAATGTTTTCAATTTGAATCCCTGAATAGGACCTCAAGCAACATTCCACTATTCACCTTTAGGTTCTCGTGTAGCTCCTTCGGTAACTCCTTCAAGTTGTTGTCACGCTATTCATTTTACCCACAAGCACCGAGTTATAGCCCAAATTCCTTTAATATACCCAAATACTCACCTGTATTTTTTTCAAACAGGTCATTATGAATAAGTTTAGTATTTCCCTATGGAAACACTCGCAACATGGTGGCTATGACGTCGCGACATATTGTGACATATTGTGAGCCTGACCTTGTGTATTTTCCTCCAACTCGCCTAATACATTAAACTGTATAAGACAGTAACCTAATGTACTCTATGTATCTTCCACTTACCTCATTGTAGCCGTTTGTGTAGGAGAGCAGGTCATAAACGTAACCAACATTCCAACAAATAACAAAGGAGCAACTACGTATAGCAACTGACAATCCGACATACATATTCCCTGAAACGCTCCTGCAAATAAAACAATGTACATATATGTTATTTACCACTGTAGTAGTACGGTGACTATTCGGAAATATGCATTCAGTTAAGAAATAATATTTGTCTTTCAGTTATTTATTGGCGTAAATATGTGGTTTGGAGTTGCAACACGTGGGAATTAACTACGCAGACCGTAACTACAAAAATAAACTAGTATAATGACGTCATGTTTGACGTCAATCGCCAAATAATGTTGTATTCCTTCTTTTCGTATGAAGAAAAACTGCCCAGTCGTGTCATAATCGGACAAACAGAAGTGCGTTCAAAAATGAGAGTCCTCTCTGTATCCTTGGGCGCTTTGCTTCTGAACGAAGGTGCCCACACTCCCACTTGTGAGCACCACGAAGCACCCTGAAACGCTCCTGCAAATAAAACATGTACATATCTGTTATTTACTACTGTAGTAGTATCGTGACTATTCGGACATATGCATTCAATGGGAGACATCTCTAATGTTCTATTACCTCACTTGGCAGATACAGTCTGGTTTATTCCAAAATGTGAATAGGTCCTTATACTTAGAATCCTTGATTTTTACTGTTGTGCCCTAACCAGATGTTGCGGTATGATAAATGTGATTTTATCAAAATCGTGTTAATGATCTGATAACATTCTTTTACAAATAAGTACCCATTGTACATACTGTAGGAGATCTGTCGAGATATTTTAATTTAATACTCATTAGAAACGATAGTGGAATAAAATTGCTAGCATGTTGTGCAAAAGAAAAAACGATAAACACAGAAGAAAACACTTAATAGAACCTACATACTTTAGGAAGTATTCAGGGGCAGTAACTCACCGATGTCTCTAATTAAGAAATAATAGTTGCCTTGCAGTTATTTATTACGTTTCTGATAGCATCTATCTTGAATTTTAAGCTTAGTGCCCGGTAGCCGGGTAGCGTTCAATTTCACAATTATCGTTCTTTCGAGTGCTCGACCTGCTCAGATAATAATACTGCACGCGCCTCTCATACGCATCGAGTGTAAATATGGTATTTAATTCACAATTCAAAATAGGTACTGTCCCCATGGGGTATATGTGGTTTTTACGTTTATTTATCGTCGCTACAGGTTCCCCATATGAGCGACGACTCCTCAAGAGATTAGTCATTTTAGTATTTGTAGAACATTGCAATTATACAGACATATACCCATTCCAGAGTCTCCTCTGGTTCTTTACGTGCACGGATAAAAGCATCGACACCAGAGCTCTGTTTAAATTAATGGTATAGCGGGTGGTCGAACCTGCAACCCTTGGATTACAAGTTCAGCGTGTTTACCACTGGACCACTGATCCGTACAGGGTTTCGCATAAATGGAAGATATAATTATAGTCATACTTTAATTTTGTTATTATTTGGGTATGACATCTAACAGTACCCGGATGCCTAACCGCTATAAACACCTTATAAGTTGGGGGGGGGGAATTCCACGGCCAACCTAACATACTGAATAATTATATGATAATTGCAAATCATAAACATTGTTACAAATGTTGACGTTTTCCTTGAGAACCAATCAGAAGTATCGATGCAAACGACTGTTATATTATTGTAAGATTTCCTAATTCATTTTTTATGAAATTAATGAAACTATTATCTGTGTCCACTGAACTAACCAATAGGGGGTCCAGTGATATTCTGAGTCGTGTCCCCTGTTGTCATAGGAACAGACGTTGTCGTTGGAGTGGTCTTGGGATCGGTATGTTGCATAGTTACATTCATCTTGTACACCAGGCTAGCTGCCACACAGCTACAGTTTGTATACATCTGAAAGTAGTGCATGCCTTAGTTATACACATTTATTGTAGCTCGATTGCGGAACTCTCGAGACCTCATTCCACGAGGGAGAGAGAAGAGGCAACGTGGAATTTAAATGCCTTGCATAAGGCTACACTCGTAACGACTCCAGCGGGGCTCGAACTCCGGACCGTACATGCCTTAAAATCCCTTAAGCAGAGATATATATATGATCTTACATGATTGCTGATTTCAAACCATATTTTATGAAACTCGTTATGAAATCACCATGAGTGTATGATCATTTTTATACTATCCTCCAACATGCATGATCATGTTGATATAAGAACTTCGATATTAAATATCATAGAAGTAATATCTATAATATGTTATTAAATACAGTATAATAGTGTTGTTGATCAAGTTGTATATAGTTGTACGTAGAATAAACAGCAAGCAACCGTCAATATAGTTACCTTGTATCCAAGAGTAGACATGCACATGCATATATGCATAAATGCTAAATAAGTATTTTGTAATTTTAATGTTTCTACTCTCTAAGAACAATATATATCTATTCTAATTCTATTCTAAAATTTCTACTCAAATATGTTTATTTTAATTTGCGTGTATTACATTGATCACGTGTAAATAGTATGCATAATATGTATATACTTATGTACTATATATATATATATACGTCTAAATAAACGTGTTCTACAGACGGATCTGAGCCAACGAACAGACGGATCTGTAGTCCAGTGGTAACACGCTAGACTCGTAATCCAGGGATCGCAGGTTCGATCCCCCGTCTGATCATAATAAAATTAAGTCTTTCAGATGGGACTTTAAACCGAGGTCTCGTGTCGGTGCTGTACACCATGCACGTAAAAGAACCAGGGGAGACTATTGAATGGGTCTCTGTCTGTATCATTGCACTATCCTCCAAAAATCTAAAATGACTAAGCTCTTCAGGAGGTGTCCGCTCATATGGGCAACCGGTAGCGACGATAAATAAACGTAAAACACACACAAAATACAGTCAAACACATTGAATGCAAGAACGATAAAAATAAAACAATGTTATTTTATCAACTATAAAATAGAATTACTAGAAGTTATTCACCGACAATTCTTAGCCGTCCGAAAACAGGTACGTCCAAGATATGAGACATTGACTAAGTGAGGACCTTTATGACTTACTTTAGAACTATGCAGAGCTTTACAGTGCATTTGATTGTTCCGCTTACCTTAAATGGCCCCATTGGACCTTCCATTAATACGAACTCTTCGTTGCATCCCGCGTGACAAGGAGTGAAATATATGCTCATGTCCATACCGCACACAGGTTCATACGTCACTGGTGAGCATGCGCACTCTGTGTTACACGAGTGATCTAAAACAATTGGACCTCCATTTTCTCTACAAAAGAAGAAACTAAGATGAATAAAAAATGCAACTGTGTTGCCCCACATTTCCGAAGTCATCTAATTATACTTGGAACTTTGTAATGTTGTCCACTTAATTAAACGTGACTCACTCTGCGGTGATCTAGATCGACGTGACACTACTAATAACTCAAACGTGACTCACTCTGCTGTGATACAGTCCAAATGACACTACGAATAAATCAAACGTGACTCACTCTGCGGTGATATAGATCGACGTGACACTACGAATAAATCAAACGTGACTCACTCTGCTGTGATATAGATCGACTATTAAACTACTATTAAAGCAGCATTACCTCGTATGAAATAAAAGATATTTGAAAAATTCAATATTTACGTATGGGTAGCAATGCTGCTACACAATCTAACATTATACTGTGTATGCTTATGTTCATTTGGTAAACAGTGTTTTCTTGCGATAAAACAAACTCGAAACCGAAAGTAGGACTTTCCGAGTCGTTCGGTCACGCACTTGTTTACAACCGGAACGCATCGTCCGCGCTTGTTTACATTCTGAATGCATCGTCCCCATTTTCCCCACGTTGTCTTTTGTAATTAAATTACTTGATATGTTGATTCATACCTCTGTTAGCTAAGTCTTTAGGGATATTTCTACATCCCTGCGAGGGGTTCGACATTAGAGGAAGATAGATAAATAGTCTTTCATGTTCAAAATATATACGTTGTTTTCTACATCCTCTGTTATTTCACGCATGCACGCTGTGCGTGTTTACATTTCGTGTGTTGATAAACAGATTCGCGTATACGACGGTTTATATTTATTGGAATTGTATCGTTTCTGAGCTACTATTTCGATTTTTGTAAACACCCACACATTAGTATTTATATTTTACCCAAAACATCCTTTATTACGATGTAATGCTGCTTTAAACACTGCCGTGACGTCATACCGATGTACTTGCAGTTCATTATTATTAATATTGGGCTGGTGTGAAAAGGCCAGAGTATTATATTAAATCCTACGCGTAAATGTACGTAATGTAACAATTTTAATTAGTAGGATCTTGTTATATAAGTGTGTGTTTTAAGTACGATATAAGCCTCACACAGTCCAATATTGTACATATTGGATCGTTTTCGGCTTATATCCTATACATAAATTAAACGTGACTCACTCTGTGGTGATATAATCCGACGTGACACCGGCTATGGTCTGTGGCGGACATTGTATCAAGAATACACAGCTGACTAACAACCCAATGAAGGCGGCAATCATGTTCATCCGTATGATCCCCTTACATTTGAGTTTTCTCTTCTTCACTATTAAGCCACCAAGGAGCATTCCGCCCCCAGCTCCTGGTACCGTGATGATCCCTAATAATATCATAATATGAAACAAGTCGTGATAGCACGGTGATAGTGCTTTCGCTAAGGGTGCGAAAGGTCCGGGGATTCGAGCCCCGCTGGAAAGAATGCCCACATCTACTGGTACCATGATGATCCCTAATATGAAACAAGTCGTGATAGCGCGGTGATAGGTCGTTCGCTATGGGTGCGAAAGGCCCTGAGTTCGAGCCCCGCTGGAACCGATACGAGACGTAAATTCCATATTGCCTCTTCTCTCTCCCTCGTGGTGATGGATTCCATCAGGAATGAGATATGTCTCGAGAGTGATTAATATTAAGTAAAAAGAACTTGTTATCGCAATCGAACTGAAATAAATGTGTATAAACTAAGTAAAAGGTTGATGCAAATTATCATGTCGCCGGAGAATATGTGTTTGTACACTATTGGAAGCTGAGAGACAACAAGAGGTATTATACTCCGAACGGGAAGTATGTCAGATGGTACGGTGGTCGCCAGATCGGCCAGGTGGGTTTTCTCCGGGTACTCCGGTTTCCTCCCACACGAATAATCACATTTACGCTTTCATCCGAGCCAAAGAGAGTTATTAATACAAGTTATTAAAACTTGCTTCATAATCGTTGTAGAATAAATAAAGTTTAACCTCTATTGGGAATTATCAGTTATTTGAGTATATACAATGCAATAGTCTATTAACAATGCAAGTAAGATAAAAACACGCGGCCACGACCGATTATTCACTTGCATTCGGCTAAGGAATTACCTCACCGTGCACGTGCATATCAATATTATGTCATATAATCATAAAAAACATTGACTATATATATATATATATATATATATATTCAACCTGCCAAACTCCACTTTTGGGTAACCAACGGCGCATGTGTGAGTCTGTACGAGAACTATGCAGTATTGCGTAAGGGCACTACTATTTACATTTAAGTAACATAGCCATACCCATAACGAAGCTGGCAAATGCCGCTGGAAGGTTAAACTTTTCTTGGAGGAACTTGGCGCCAAACGTTGCTACACCGCTGATGATCATTCCTTCTGCACAACCGCTTAGTGACAGGAATAAAAACGTGGGGTTGCGTACCTACAAAGTGTTAAACTATATACATATGTGGCTATCCAGCTAGCTTGCCGAAGGGCCGTGGTTCTACCCGGCTACATGCCGGTGTTTGAAATACTGCAGGGGTGCACCCGGGGTCTTCCTCCACCAATAATATCTAGATAGTCGCCGATTAGCGCAGTGGTTAGCGCGCTCGCTTCACACCAATGCAACCTGGGTTCGATCCTCGGACCGGGAAGTATGTGAGATGATACGATAGTCGCCAGATCGGACAGGTGGGTTTTCTCCGATTACTCCGGTTCCCTCCCACACGAATGACCACATATACGCTTTCATCCACGCCAACGAGAGTGATTGATATCAGTTGTTAGAACTTGTGTCGCAATCGTTGTAAAATAAATAAAGTTTAAAGGCGCACGCTGTTGGTGCGACTTTAAACCAAAAGAAACAGCAACAAACATACACATAATGTAACCTCTTGTGTTTGAAGAGAGATGTAAATATTTGAAGTTCATGTAGTTATATGGCTTTCCATCTGTATTGCATGTGATGCTCGTTAACTCTCTCAGTGTCGAATAAATTCAAACTAATGTGCAAACAACATAGATCCAGATCAGTCTGATCAAGATCTAAGGTGTTTGAAATTCGGACAGGTGTTTCAGCTGCACTGTCTGAAGAGCAATCAGCATATAACCTGATCAGACGACACGTTCTGTTCTGTCTGGTCGTGTTCTCGGCTTTTTGAAGAGTCGTTTTTATGCGCCATTGGCAATGAAAGAGTTAAGTTAATATGACGGTGAAGAAGAAGGAGCATCGTTTATTGGGACACAAACTTATACAGAGTGTGGTCTACAAAACAAATGAATATAATAATGAAAAATTACTAATCAATTAATCTTGTGTAACATTTATATTTCTAAGACATTATCCATATTATGTACATTGTCCACTAAGGAATTATTAAAGTATGATTGAAGCTTTTGAAATGTTTACTTTATTAATTTAATCAATGCATGTTCATCATACATGTTGGAGGATAATCTCAGTTAATAATGCATGTTGGAGGATAATATTAATTAATCATACATGTTGGAGGATAATCTCAGTTAATAATGCATGTTGGAGGATAATATTAATTAATCATACATGTTGGAGGATAATCTCAGTTAATAATGCATGTTGGAGGATAATATTAATTAATCATACATGTTGGAGGATACTATCAATTAATCATACATGTTGGAGGATAATCCCAATTAATAATGCATATTAGAGAATAATCTCAAAATATATCAAAAGTATATTTCGAGGGCTGATGGAAATATTACATGTTGCAAATAAACACCACAGAACGACAACAGTGGACACCTTACCAAGTTATGTATGGCTCTTGGAAAATCTCTCCAATTTTTACCAAAGTCCTTATGCTGCTGTGTATCATCTGCTCCTGTTTTTGCAGCTTCCGATTTTCTTTCAAGTTGAATAACTAAACTGCCTGTTAAAACATTAAGACAAATAATGTTATATAAGTTTGCTATTAAGCTCGCCAATAGCAAAACTCGTTTCATAAAGTATGTTATGAAATCACCACTCATGTAAGATCCTATATATATCATTGATAGGTCCTGATGATAGCTGTGAAATGCGAGTTATAGACCACTCATGAGGCTCCTATGGAATAATGTGCATACCACTGGGATTAGCATAGTGCACAGGTTCTTGGCTTGGAGGTTACAAAACATTTCTCAAGCTCAAAGCTCAAGCTTCTGATTGGTTAAGCCGAGAGCAAATCTCATACTCAACTTAATAATACTCCTAGTCACATTATACAATGGGCGTTTTAACCAGCTGTGAATCATATCTTACCTGGGAGGCGCCTCGGGTATCCCAGAATAGGAATGGCTATTAGGAACATCACTGCCCCACTGATCAGGAAGGGTATCCACCATGCTCCAACCCATCTCGGGTCCATAGGAGTGATAGCAAGTCTACAATGCCAAGTGTGTGTATGTGTAAATACCGTACATCTGAACACAACATGACCCATCTACTGTTCATAGACGGTGATGGTGATGCATAGTCAATATAGTGTTTAACAATATACCAATTTATTTCAGCTCGATTGCGAATTAAGTTCATGGAACATTTAGATAAATCGCTCTCGATACCTCATTCATTATGTAATCCATCGCCATGAAATGAAATAATGCACATGCCCTGACCGATGTATTGGCCATAGCTTGTCACAATAAGCTTATTGTTACATATGTGTTCGATGTTATGTATAAGATATAAGCCGAAAACGGTCCAATATGTACAATATCATATGCTATGTTATAAGTGAGGCATATAACGCCGACCACAGTGCCATATTTTACATATTGGATCCGTTTGGGGCTTATAACGTACTTAAAACTTTACGCATATAACTTAATATACTACTCTGGCCTTTTGAAAGCAATCTAATATTAATGAACTGTATGTATACATGTATGACATCACGACTGTGTTTTAATTGGTATTAAATGAATTGCGTAGAAGTAATACAAAGTACGTTTATAAAATTAAATATAAACTTTATATATTTTACAACGATTGCGAAATAAACTATAGCAACTTGTATTAATCACTCTCGTTGGCACGGAAGAAAGCGTGCATGTGATAATGTGTGGGAGAGGAAACATGGGTCTCAATAGCAAAATCTTTTGGCGACCAACGTACCATCTCACGTATGTCCTAGTCCGATGATGGAACCCGGATTGCATTGGTGAAAAGCGAGCTTGCTAGCCACTGCTCTAATCGGACATTACGTGTATACACAAGACGTCCTTTATATGTAGAATCCGAAAGAACGTACTTGCTAACGTCAATGGTGTCGGCGTCTGTGTAGATATTTAGAAACTGTCCCCCGCCCATATACCCAGCAGCAACACCCAGAGCAGCCATGCAGTATATGATGCCTGAAACGTAAGAATGCAAATATACAATATGTGTTACGTTTTATTTATCTTCGAAAACGGATGCTCATATACGTGACCCCTCCTGAAGAGATTAGTCGAGACCCATTCCAGAATCTCATGTGGTCTTCTTTTACGTTCATGATGTAAAGCACCGATAGGAGACATCGGTAAATGTCTCATCCGAAATACGATGATATGATTATATACTGCTCACTTCAATGGTGTGCAGAGAATTCAGCCTAAATAGTGCTCTATGAGACAGGTTACACCCCGACCTCAATGGTGTGCATGGAGTTAAGTCCACACGAGCACTTTCGGTGACAGTTTACCCACCCTGACTTCAACAATGGTGTGTACGGAGTTAAGTCCACACGAGCACTTTCGGTGACAATTTATCCACCCTGACTTCAACAATGGTGTGCATGGAGTTAAGTCCATACAAGCACTTTCGGTGACAGTTTACCAACCCTGACTTCAACAATGGTGTGCATAGAGTTAAGTCCACACGAGTTCTTTAGGTGACAGAGTACACAACTGAATTCAATGGTGTACAGAGAGTAAAGCCCCAATATTGCTCTAGGGCACAGTGTACACACATGACGTCAATGGTGTGAAGAGAGTGCAGCCCCAATATTGCTCTAGGGGACAGTGCACACACATGAAGTCAATGGTGTGGATCGAATTAAGCCCCAGTAGTACTCTAGGCGACAGTTTAACAACCTGACTGCAATAATGTACATGTAGATAAATACACACAATAGTTCTTTATTTGACAATATACCCACCTGGCCTCAATGGTGTGCATGACGTTAAGTCCACACTAGTTCTTTATATGACGATTTACTCACCTTACTTGAATGGTGTGCATAGAGTTAAGCCCAAATATTGATCTAGGGTGTACACACACATGACGTCAATGGTGTGCATCGAGTTACGCCCCAGTAGTGCTCTAGGCGACAGTTTATCAATCTGACTGCAATAGTGTTCATGTAGATAAATACACACACTAGTTCTTTATTTGACAATATACCCACCTGGCCTCAATGGTGTGCATGAAGTTAAGTCCCCACTAGTTCTTTATATGACGATTTACTCACCTTACTTGAATGGTGTGCGGAGAGTTAAGCCCACAAGAGTGTTTCCGATGACAGTTTACCCACCTTACTTCAATGGTGTGCAGAGAGTTAAGCCCCAATAATGCTCTAGGAGACAGCTTAAAATATATCTGCAATGGTGTGCATGGAGATAAGTCCACAAGACTTATTTGGGTGACATTGTACCAACCTGACTTAAATGGTATGCAGATAATTAAATCCACATGAGGTTCTTAGGTTAGTGTTTAAAAATATGACTTACGCCATACTAGTGCTCTAGGGTCAGTCTACACACCAACCTGACAGATTACCCAACTGGCTGCAATGGTGTGCATGGAGATAAACCACATGGGTTCAATAGGTGGCAATTTACTCACCTGACTATGGATAATATACCGGTATATATTAATCACTTTCGAGACCTCATTCCTGAAGGAATCCATCTCCACGAGGGAGAGAGAAGAGGCATGTGGAATTTAAATGCCTTGCCTACCGGTAAAATTGTAACGGCTCCAGTGTGGCGCGAACTCGGGGCCGTTACCACCTGGAGCAAATGCTACCACTAGCTTTCACAACTTCCACAATCTCTCTCAACATTATGATCACGTGATTATCTCCGCTGAAGAGCATACTCCCAATAATAAACACATATCGTCTATGGAGTGTGGCTAATCGTTACTGGAAATATGTCCTTTCTTTTAATAGTTTGTAGATCACAGAAACACCGTGTTCGATATGGAGTATGAATGCTATTTATGGTTTAAAACTGTAATGTTTCATGTAGTATACCTATAATACTTAGCGGTGTTATACCTTGTCGAACACACCGCGTGTTATTATTACGAACGGAAACATGTTATGATACTTCCGGTTAGAGAATTAAACAAATACAATCGATGGAAATCTACGAATAAAGACGGGCTGTATTGTTCTCAAACATAACTAAAACCTCATATTTGGTGCTATTTTATGCCACTCTAAATGGAAAGCTGAATTATTACCAAGAAAAAGCGGAGTTTGCTCGGCTTTGCTGTTTTCGTCAATAAAGCTGGTTCCCAGTGTGAACATCGGCGTGGAGCCAACGCCATGGAGCGCATTGCCCAACATGAATACATACAGGTATTTCTGTACCGACGAGGCTGTCGCTTCATTCTCAGCACATTCTCTTGTCCCATTGTTCGGTCGACATACATTTTCAAAATCACTAATATCTGTAATTTCAAACAGTAGAACAAACTGGTTCAAGATTTAATATCAGTATAACTTGACGCTCTACAATACTCAAATATCAAGGACACCAGAGGTAGACATCTATATTTGACTAAGTTATATGTCACCCATATTGAGTTAAAATCACATTGTCACTAGGTCCTGTTTTAGTGTATACTCTGGTCCTCAAGGGTTATAAAACTGTTCTCAGTTCAATAACTCATTCTGAAGAAATTTGATTGATTGAGTCTGAGATTTGTACTCGAACCAGGGTGCCCGTCACCGGAACAGGTGATGGCATAGAGACCTGGAGTTCGCGCTCAGTTAATTGGGCTCTTACGCGAGGTCCTTAAATCAACATTGCCTCTCTCTTTTAGTTTAATCATATTTTATTACAATTCAATAATTAGTAAATATGTCATACACAAAATGATACAACACATAGCATGGCCATAAGTTTTAACAACATTAGAAGTTTGAGTCTGAACTTTTCACTCGAACCAGGGTGCCAGTCACCGGAAAAGGTGATGGCATAGAGACCTGGAGTTCGCGCTCAGTTAATTGGGCTCTTACGCGAGGTCCTTAAATCAACATTGCCTCTCTCGCTTTGTGTAATCATATTTTTATTGCAATTCAAAAGTAAATATGTCATACACAAACATAGCATAACAACACATAAAGTAAATATGTCATACACAAACATAGCATAACAACACATAAAGTAAATATGTCATACACAAACATAGCATAACAACACATAAAGTAAATATGTCATACACAAACATAGCATAACAACACATAAAGTAAATATGTCATACACAAACATAGCATAACAACACATAAAGTAAATATGTCTACACACATAGCATAACAACACTAATAAATATGTCATACACAAACATAGCATAGCAACACATAAAGTAAATATGTCATACACAAACATAGCATAACAACACATAAAGTAAATATGTCATACACAAACATAGCATAACAACACATAAAGTAAATATGTCATACACAAACATAGCATAACAACACATAAAGTAAATATGTCATACACAAACATAGCATAACAACACATAAAGTAAATATGTCATACACAAACATAGCATAACAACACATAAAGTAAATATGTCATACACAAACATAGCATAACAACACATAAAGTAAATATGTCATACACAAACATAGCATAACAACACATAAAGTAAATATGTCATACACAAACATAGCATAACAACACATAAAGTAAATATGTCATACACAAACATAGCATAACAACACATAGCATGAAATGGTTTGGCCCATAAGTTTTAAGAATATTAAACGAGGACCAGCATCTCTCTTTCTGAATTGGTTGAACAGGGATTGAGTATGTCCCAAAACAATAAATAAGGGGCGTGTCAGTCATAATTAGAATTGATTTTTCGGCACTATCACGTAGAAAAAGAAATAGACTTATGACTTATGAACTTAGGTGTGAGATCGGAGAAAGTTGACTAACCTCGAATATGTACGTAGTGTTGATAAGACATTCCTACATATGTTATGCTTAATGACCGTCTCCGAACACCACCATCTGGCGCCCCCCTCAAATATTATCAACGCATTGCATAGGAGCCGCTGTGGTCGAGTTGTTACAGTTGTTTACTTTAAGCCCCTCACAGCTGAAGGTTTGAATCTCACTTGGGGGGGTGTAGAACTATTTCAAAGCAGGAAGCTATCCTGCTAGCCTGTGGGATGTCGATCTGACCAGAACAACACCTGTGTCTTGCAGCATCAGTTTATTAGCTCTCGAGACCTCATTCCTGATAGACTCCATCGTCGATGAAGAAGAGGCAAGACTATGTGGAATTTAAGTGTCTTGCCGAAGCGATAATGGTATTCGCTACACCTGGGCATTTCACACCTAAATCGAGCAAGCTAGCACGAGTCCATGTTCTACTGTAGGCATATGGTCACTAATGAACGCCACCATGCTTCAACCCCAGCTAAATATGTAACTAAGCAACTTAACTCAGTTCCGAGCATGATCATTGTTTGTTATCGAATTTACCATCTCCAGTTTAGGTCATACACTGTTCTTGACATAGTTGCTTCTGGATTTAGAGTTATTGATACATGAACTGATTGACTGAGTAGGTATTGTTCACCACTAGTGAATGTGACTTTTAAAAATTAAAACACAATATATGAGCTACATTTTGGAATATTTTAGAATGTTTGCATAATATTTGGCGAAAAATAAACAACATATTAGAAATCCAGGTGTCAGTACAACATTGACCATCAACTTACAATCAGAATAGGGGGTGTGTGTCCTTAGTGTGAAATAAAACAAAAAGCATTCGGTTAACCTTATTGAAATTTGCCAATTTGTATGGCTCAAAGGTCAGTCTGTTTGACTACAGTCATTTGCGCCAAACTATTTTTGGGGAACATATACTGAAACTGTATATTATAATTGTTGCCTATGGAGATTTCAATAGCTGTGTCTGACCTATTCTCGTGACATCTTACCTGATCCTCTGTAGTTATAGAGATCTGACTGGAAATGAGGTAGCGAGAATACGAATGATCCGAGTCCCAATACTAGTACACCAATCCCTATCAACTTGGGCTTGTGTCTCTCACTGCCGTAGAAACTAATCACAAGAACGAGGAAGAACGCGAGAAAGTCATTGGAACTCGCGATGAGGCCGGCTTTGGAACTGGGAAGATCAAACCGTTTCTCTAGAGTTGTCATAATAGCGTTGACGACACCGTTCACGATGAATCCTTGGAAGATACTGAAGATGCACACCCAGAACACATACCATCTAATGGTGTTGAATACTTGAAGGCAACTGGAATCAATTAAAACGCATATAGTGAACACATAGAAACCGGAATCCATCTACGCTGGAATTCCATTACACCGAACACAATTCTTGGTCCCGAATGTTTCCCTTCATTTTTCATTGTAAAAATCCATCTGTAAACCGGAACCCCTCTTTTTCAAATACCGAAAAGACATGAAAAACATGTACATTTTCAGCTGTAATTTATCCCTGTAATCCGAACAGGAACTTGTCTTCATCAAATTATTAATTTAAACAAACAACGTTCAGCTATATGATTTCAGTATTATGTATTATTGTACAATTAAAATGAATCAGTTCTCTACTAACTGCCATGCTACATACTTCAGTCAGCCTCCTTCTAAGCAGTTTCAGAGCTGACTTTTTAATTTAGGAGAAATGTAAGCCTACTCCGCTATGAAAACTAACCCATCTAAACCGAATACCATTAAAGTCAACCTTTACCTCTGGTTCGGCGGTCGTTCTGTTTAGAGGGGTTCCAATGTGCCACTTATGGCACTGGACACTAAAAGGAAGCTTAAATAAGTTAGAACACTAGATACATCCCGTCACCCTTTGTTTGATTGTACCACACAATGGCTAGTGACCGCCTCCGTGATCGAGTGGTAAAGGTCGCTGACTTGTAAACCAATGTAACCTGTTAGCTGGCAGTTTCTTACAGAATTTCGGGCACCAAATACTAGTTAACCAATGGAGCCTGCATAGGAAAGGTAAACTTCCCGCCGGCGATATAGCCCAACATGATGCTGATGACGGCGTATAACCCGAACAAACGATGTGATTAAACTGGTTTGGATAGTATTTATATGAGATAATGTTAAATTGCGTATATACTGTTTGTTCTTACTCAAACATTCCAGTGATAAGTGATAGACGGAACAATACATCCCGGTCATAATGCATGCCTGTTTTCATTGGAACAGTGCAGGGTGTCAGTCAAGAAAAATGCTCGCTTGGTTGCATGATATTTCGTACCAGCGAGGTCCACAAGTCACACTTTGAAAAAGGAAGAACAATTAATTGTTACTTATCGAACTCTGATTGGGAGACACAAACCAAGTCGTGCCAAATATGTGGAGACCAAGGCAAATATATGCCACATTGAAGTTACAGACATGTGTTAATCTCGTAAAAACTGCTCAATTGGTCTATTTTTGGAGAGGTGTGCGAACGCTCTACCGATTTTTGATTTGATACAATTGTATTGCTCTACATGCAATGTACATGTATATAGCAATTATAATCATTGTACAAATAGAAATTTAGCAAATTGGTTGGGCCACAAGTTCTAACAACATTAGTGATTAGTGTAAATAATAGTTTTTATTCAAGAATGGTACATAATAGAGGAATAGTTGCAATAGCACAGTTAGGATTGGGGGAAAAGTTACATAGTAGTTAGTTTAGTTATATATATTTGGTGATTGGCCCTCCTCCCTGATACAATATCCTTGCCGTAAACCTGTCTTATACATGTGCAACATGAATGCATATGCTATTATGGTGTCTGATCTTGTCGGGGCACCATTGATATATGGATAATGGCGGCATTAATACATTGTGTTCCTCGAGTACTTCCGTCGCCAGTTTAACATGGGCATATGCAACATTCATCACACCTAAGTAAATACACGGGGCCGCGATTGATTGAATATGTATTTCGAGAATATGTCTACTTTATTCTCAATTCCTGGAATTTAGTGGAAAAGGATCCATTTGGTGTTGAAGCATATAGCGGTACTGACTTAGTCACTATCTGGGTAATATGTGTATGAAATATAACCTTTATTGATGTTCAATAATAATCTCGATCTTTCTAAATTTAATCTATCAAGTGTAGTTTTATTTTGGAGATCCGTTCATGTTATGAATGTTAATATCCGTAGTATCAATCGAGGTAACCATGGAATGCGATATCACAAGTGGTTGAAGATAACGACCTAAATGAACAAAAGGCCAACACTGAACCTTAATATAGATATTAATTTGTTTTACAACGATATCGGAACAAGCTTTAACCACTTAGTATATTGACCACTCTCGTTGGGACGGATGAAAGCGTACTTGTAGTCATTCGTATGAGAGGAAACCGTAGTTCCCGGAGAAAACCACCCTGCCATATCTGGCGACTAGGCTACCATATTTTTCACTAGGCCGTTATGGCCCCATGTATGTCTATACGAATGTTATGCAAAGCTTCATAGAAAGCTATTAACCCATTTCTGATGGGCTATATATAGTATTATCAACTTTCAACTTCCCGTTATCAAAATTTATCCAACAGAAACAACTTAGATTTTAATATTTAATCTTCAGGTATCTAAATGACACACACTAACGGAAACACTTCAAAAGACTGTTAGTGCATCTGAGATGGGGTTTGCCGCAAAATACCTGGGTCAGGTAGAAAGCATTTTTTGGTAATAAAAAACTGATACTTTGAAAACAACTTAGGGAATTACCTTCGAAGAATGTGTTAATTTAGTGTAACAAATTAATTTTAGCTCGATTGCAAAACAAGTTCCTACAACTTATATTAATCACTCTTGAGACATCATTCCTGATGGATGCCATGAGCGAGACAGAAGAGGAAAAGTGGAATGTAAATGCATTGCCTAAGAGCACACCCCCAACAGCTACAGATGGGCGCGAACTCTGGGACTTTTGCACCTGGAGTGAATGCGTTACCACTGCGCTATCACGACTTCCACATTGACATTTGTTATATTACCATCCAATACAAATCATATATCCCGTATTTCCCTGTATTGTCCAGTCCAGTAATTCCCGGTATTGTCCAGTAATTCCCGGTATTGTCTAGTAATTCCCGGTATTTTCCAGTAATGCCCGGTGATTCACATCGTCCCGGGAAATATCGTTATTGCCAACCCTGGTTTAAGATCCCTTTATGATTTTATTCTCTTCGACAGGAAACAATAACATCAATAGTCCATGTGTTAGCGAATCATGATAGCGGAAACAGCTTAGGTCGCATGGAGACTGTCCAGCTATCAATGGTGCAGGAAGACCCAGGTGCTCATCAGAGTAGCATTACCGACACCGAGAGCATCCGGGTAAAACCGCCGACCCATTTCGCAAGCCAGCTTAATAGCCTCCTCACATGGAAGAATTCGACAGCCACAATGGGATTCGGACCTACAGCGATGAGTGGTAAATGATTTGACGTCAATGACCGTAACCACTCTACGACGGAAGCTCTTATGTTATGAAACAATTTTCAAAATACTAGTAACACAATAAATATATCAACTTTTTACACCCTAACAAAACGTACGCATTACAATCAACTTACTTGGGTTTCAATCTGGCCCAGCCATACCGCAGGTTTTGTCTTTCCCATTCTGGGTCAACTTCGGGGGAGGCGTCTTCCTTCTTTAGAAATATCATACCTTCACCGTCCTTTTTCGAATGGCTAAATTTCGATGCGACATTATTGTCTTGGTACCAGGTATCTAGCTTTTCATCCAGTACCGAATGTTTCCCATTACCTTGGTTCTTGGCACTGTCCCTACCATTGGTCGACTCCTCAGTAATTGACATAGTTTACGCTGCTATCGGAGGCCGATGATTATCGGAAAGTCGATGCTAAGATTTTGGAAGTCGATGCTACGATGTTAATAGTCGATGTGCAAAGTTGATAGCCAATGCTACAATGTTGGAAATCGATGCAGTTTTGAGTTTCAATGCTATGGTAATGGAGGTAGTAGCTACACTGTTGAGATCAATTCAATGTAGATTCTGTGATGGGAAATTCGATGATACGATGCTGGAAATCGATTGTGTGATGTTGTTTGTCGATGCTATTATGGTGAAGTCGTTATTATGGTGTTGAAAGTCGATGCTATGATTTTTAAAGTTAATTTGAAATATTGGAAATAGATGATATTCTGAAAGTCTAGGCTACGATGCTGTATGTCAGTTTTATGATGTTAAAGTCGTTACTACGGCATTGGAAGTCGATGCTATGATAGTGAAGTCGTTGTTACAACGTTGGAAATCGATATTGCGATGCGGGCGATCGATGCTATGATGTTGAATTCGTAACTATAACGTTGAAAATCTATGCTACGATGTTGTAAATCGATGTCATAATGTTAACGTCGTTACTTCGATGTTGAAAGTCGATGCTATGATTGAAAGTTGATGTGTAGTAATGGAAATAGATGTTATTCTGAAAGTTAATGCTACAATCCTAAAATTCATGTCTACTAAGCATGCTATATTGAAATCACAAAGCACACTATTGATGACCGCGAAACGACAATGTTGAAACCGATGTAAAAACACGATGATCCTATTGGAACACCGTAAGTCTACGGTATTGCATAAACACTGCGTCTTAAAGTTAATTATTCTAAAGGTAACTCGCTTGCCACTAAGTTCGTGCTGAATTATTTATCAATTTCTCTCTCATTTCATGACACCCGCGAAATGCAGTATAAACAAACACTAGTGTTGTCCGATAGTAGCACTCGATCGTTTCTTCTAGTTTCAATTCCGAAATCACAGTCGCTCATAGAGCATGACAATCCTTGCCGAATTATTTAAATTCAAGAAATAAATACGCTGCTATGCATTTTGGACACATTCACACAGTAGAACTCAACTATGGTCACGTGCTTACATCTATTTGAAATGGGATATTCAGAAAGTAACAAAACCACATGTATGATACTGCGTTTACTATTCCACATGCCTTTATATTAGATCGATTGCGAAGCAGATTTTTACAACATTAAATTATTCGTTCTCGAGCCATGAAGAAGGAAGAATGGTCCAGTTTCTTGCCTAAATAAGTTAGACATTGGAAATGGCGGTATAGGAACGCTAGAAAAGGGTATAATTTAGCACGATGATTCAAACTTATTCTAAAAGTAACAACTGACAACAAATGTTAATACCAATTGCACTTGGTATTGTAGTTTTGTAGTGACAATGAAACGGACCACACTGTGTTTAAATATCAGCAAAATGTACTGTGTACGACGGGTTTTTATTTTTGATTTTCTTTTATGAATGTTTTCACGGTAAATTGTGTTGATGTTACCAACAACCCATGGCAGTATTGGTCACAACATGCCTGAACACAAACGCACGGTAGAACACTGTTTAATAGCTTTTATATTTTGCTAATTTTCGCGATCATGATTCTCATGAATAATAGAATAATGTGTCCGAATGTAGAGTTATATCCGTAAATATGTACATTGTATCAACATTTTGAAAGTCAATACAATTATAAGCGATCTACGTAAACTGTCAACCACATATTGTGGATGCGCGAATTCAAATATCCGCGAATTAAGTAAAAATGTTAAAATTAATGAAAATCTCGAAATAAAATGTTCTCAAAATTATAGTATTTTACAGTATTCCTTAATCCCAGAGCCTACGTGACCGAGTGTACTTGAGCTCTGTCGTTAGAACTAGCCCTTCATCGCTCTTATGGACACGTGATTCGTTGTGATATGTGAGCATGTGGGTTATAATTTACTGATGTCGGGTAGTTAAGTACTGGTTCTTACCACAGGAAATGCGGGTGTTCTACTCTCCGCCTCCACTGCCTAACCTACTAATAACCTAGAAATGATTGACAGTACATGCACGAGCCGGTGGCATCTGATTCTGAAACGCTCTCCTCCAATTTTTTTCTTTCTTTCTCCAATAAAATATCATCATAGCCAATTGTGGTGATGTAATTGGATGATCAAGTGCAGCTGGTCATCCTGTTACACAATCACCATCATATCTTAACATATATTTCAAAATTAGTATTATTTTCTCACATTCTAAAATTAATGAGTTACTCAATATTTGACAGTAATTTTGTTGCTTAATTCTAACGGTATGTTTTGTAAATGATTCGTAGGAAAGAGGTATCCACATAAGCAAGTTGCTTTCTCCTCAATCCTACATGTATTTTCTTATTGTGATCATTATACTATGTATATTCATTGAAATAAAATATTGTTTAAAATAGTAATTGAAAGAACTATGCTGAGGAGATAATTGCAGTTGCAAATATGTCGTTGTGGTTTGCAAGCATTTATGAAAGCAATTAGTATTCTTAGAGAATTTGCAACATGTATTACTGGTAACGTTTTTAAATGTTTTAATTATATTTGTTTGGAACGCCCCTCATTTCAAAGACTGTCTGTCGGACGTTGGTAGATAACAGTGTGATAACGCTTGAGAGCGACCATGTTGACAATGCGATTACATTGAGATATACATAACTATATCGCTACGCTATAGTCGCATTATGATTTCAAATTATTAATGCCTGCACTGTTGGTCAATGAAATCAGCTGGTACCCGGATTGAACCACCTACCTTCCACACGACAGAACATGAATGGGTTTAACCAGCCCAATGTGATTCGAAACATCAGTGTTGAGGGGTATGATATTTGATGTCAACGAGTTTAAGCTAATTTCCCATTGTAGAGTCTTCTGTAGAAAGTATGTGACTTGAGACGACTTTAGACTAGTTGCTGTGCATAAAAGATGTGGTATAAGAATGCAGGCCATTGTAAACTGAAGGTTGGTATACTATATTATTTGGCGGAGGAATGCAGTGTGTAAACACAGTAACGTTATTCACAGGTGAGCACTAGCTATTTCAAACATTAAATTTGAAATATTCTTGGTGTGTTTCAGGCTGATTTGAATACAAGAGGTATTCACAGTGGATGTGGTATCACAAGAAATGAAAGATTGGAAATATAAATGAACAGACTGTATGTTTTTACCTTTTACTATGTATTTAATAGGTAATTTATTTGTTGTTCTACAACCTTAAAATATTATTACCACACTGTCATAAATACGTTATTCGCTGTGACGGCGCCACGGATACCGTATCCGTATCGTACGTGACAGTGCCTATTACCTTGCGTTACCGTACACATGCCCGTAAGTTTTTGGGTCCGTTCCGATATACACGTCGAGTCCATTATCTCCCGTATCTCTTCGATACGCCATTTACCACAAAACAAACGTATGTAGGTGGGTGGAGGACGAGGTGTATTAACACTGTTCCCGCTGGGCCGATTAAGAGCCGATACACCATATGTAAGTATCTCAATTTGTCTGTAACATAATCCTCACATTCCTGCTATAAAATTGAGACTTGACTAGTTAAAATAATGAATTTCAGTAATTTACAATCGATCCATGCCGCTTTACCATATAGGTGTGAGTGGGTGGGTAGGTGGATGGGTTGGTGGTACGAGTACAATTGTTACATAGAAAAATATGTCTGCCCTAACCTTTCCCCTCTGGCCAAATTGTTTTTATATTATGTGGACTTAAAATTGTGTTGCCCATTTTTGTGTTTAGTTAATTTTCTCCAGTCGTTCCTGGGTCTCCTTAGGGTTCATGATCCAATATTTGTTATTATCTCTATCCTTATTCTGAGGCAAATACAGTGTAAAATATACTTCCCAGAATGCAAGAAAACGCATCTCATGCATTGTAGCTTTAAACAAATTCAGGGGGGCATGCCCTCGGGACCCCCTAGCAACTCCGGCCCTTCGGCCCGTCGATTTATTACGCACCCCAGAATTATTTAACGGTAAATCATGTTAACAGTTTGTAGGTTACAAGTTGCCTCGTTATATTATAATGTGTTGTTTTATAACTCATATTGTCATTGTTACATGAAATGAGAGAAATAAATAAACTTGAACAATTGAATTAATTTTACAAACTTAAGATAGTAACACATTGTGGTCCTTCGTGTATCAATCTTCACCTAACACTATCGTATTGGTTGCACCCTCCGTGTATCAATCTTCACCTAACACTATCGTATTGGTTGCACCCTCCGTGTATCAATCTTCACCTAACACTATCGTATTGGTTGCACCCTCCGTGTATCAATCTTCACCTAACACTATCGTATTGGTTGCACTGTAAATTGGAGTTCTGAAAGAATACAATTTGACTTTAGCCATATAATGTCGAGGGAAGTCGTGATAGCGCAGTGGATGTGCGTTCGCTTCAGGTGCGAACGGTCCGGAGTTTGAACCCCGCTGGAGCTGTTAAGATTGTGCCCTTAGGTAAGGCATTTAAATTCCACGATGCCCCTTCTCTCTCCCTCGTGGCGATGGATATCATCGGGAATGAGGTATCGAGAGTGATTAATATAAATTGTAAGAACTTGTTTCGCAATCGAACTAAAATAAATTTATATAAACTAATCATTTCTGTGAACAAGCGGAGAATTACCAAGATATCTCAAAGGAGACGTCGTTTGTTGGAGTTGTTGCTTTACTAGTGTGTGTATATTATATATGCATGTACGTACATACGGACACCGGGTGGTCATCCTATACAAATCTTCTTCTTCCCGTTTAAGGACAGAAATCCATGACTGGAATGTTCTTTGTCCTGTGTAGGTTTGGGCAAGACGGTCACATCTCCCAAGGCTCATCAGGAGCATGGATGAACGTTATATGAAATGCTACTTTCACTTTTGAACATTTGTAAACCACAAACACACTGTGTATTGATTCATTGTTAGTGTACGAATGTATTCGGAAGAATTTGTGGTGCAAAAATGCATTTTAATTGCTTTTTGCGATGTAATGTCGATTTAAGATACGTAAATTGTATTTTGTAAATTAAATGCTATATCTTGAAATTGTTGATTTGCTTGTGCATTTGTTTAAAGGGAAAATAAAAGTATACATGTATATTTATATAAACCTATAAATATTATATTAAACATGTATTATCATTGTTCGTGTGCTTGTTGTGAAGATACATGTTGTAACGCTGACACGTGTGTGTCTACGACAATGCACATGTATATCTAAATCCTTAATTGATATAGTGATGTGCTATGATTTTAATTATTTATTCCTAACCATTGGGTGTAACGGTTCGCTTAATATCAAAATTCCATTACATTTCAAAACATGTATATACAACATCAACAATTATATTTTATTGCGTAAAACATTACACGATTCATAGAGCAAATACAATGTACACGTTGTAGTGGATACATAAATATTTAACTCTCTAGCTTTGATAATTTCTTGTGACCAGGAATCTGGTTCGAACTAGAAAATATGTCCCACATTCCATGAGTATGCACACTTATAGATAATAACATAATTATAGAATATAGTATAACTTATTATTTAGTCTGACTGATTGGTGCATAATATATGAACCGAGTCGGTCGAATTTAGTCTAAATGAGCATTCAATTTTGAAGATTGAGAATGTCTTTCAGTATCGTTCTTCTCTCTGTCGTTCAGCCTCCTCTGGACTTCGGTGTACACTTCTGTACTTCCTAATGTTCCCATATCCCACATGTTGCTGTATCTTCTCTCTGTCGTTCAGCCTCCGCTGGTCTTCGGTGTACACTTCTGTACTTCCTAATGTTCCCATATCCCACGTTGCTGTATCTTCTCTCTGTCGTTCAGCCTCCGCTGGACTTCGGTGTACACTTCTGTACTTCCTACTGTTCCAATATCCCACACCATACACACGTTGCTGTACCTTCTCGCTGTCGTTCGGCCTCCGCTGGACTTCGGTGTACACTTCTGTACTGCCTACTGTTCCAATATCCAACACCATACACACGTTGCTGTACCTTCTCTCTGCCGTGCAGCCTCCGCTGGACTTCGGTGTACACTTCTGTACTGCCTTACTGTTCCCATATCCCACACCGTACACACGTTGCTGTACCTTCTCTCTGTCGTTCAGCCTCCGATGGACCACACACTTCGGTGTACACTTCAGTACTTCCTACTGTTCCCATAGTCCACACCGTACACACGTTGCTGTAGCTTCTCTCTGTCGTGCAGCCTCCGCTGGACTTCGGTGTACACTTCTGTACTGCCTACTGTTCCCATATCCCACACAATACACACGTTGCTGTACCTTCTCTCTGTCGTTCAGCCTCCGATGGACTTCGGTGTACACCTCTGTACTTCCTACTGTTCCAATATCCCACATGTTGCTGTATCTTCTCTCTGTCGTTCAGCCTCCGCTGGACTTCGGTGTACACTTCTGTACTTCCTAATGTTCCCATATCCCACATGTTGCTGTATCTTCTCTCTGTCGTTCGGCCTCCGATGGACTTCGGTGTACACTTCTGTACTGCCTACTGTTCCCATATCCCACATGGTGCTGTATCTTCTCTCTGTCGTTCAGCCTCCGCTGGACTTCGGTATACACTTCTGTACTGCCTACTGTTCCCATATCCCACACAATACACACGTTGCTGTACATTCTCTCTGTCATTCAGCCTCCACTGGACTTCGGTGTACACTTCTGTACTTCCTAATGTTCCCATATCCCACGTTGCTGTATCTTCTCTCTGTCGTGCAGCCTCCGCTGGACTTCGGTGTACGTACACATATGTACTGCCTACTGGCCCATTTCCCACACCATACACACGTTGCTGTACCTTCTCTCTGTCGTTCAGCCTCCGCTGGACTTCGGGGTACACTTCTGTACTGCCTACTGTTCCCATATCCCACACCATGCACACGTTGCTGTACCTTCTCTCTGTCGTTCAGCCTCCGCTGGACTTCGGTGTACACTTCTGTACTTCCTACTGTTCCAATATCCCACATGTTGCTGTATCATTTCTCTGTCGTTCAGCCTCCGCTGGACTTCGGTGTACACTTCTGTACTTCCTAATGTTCCCATATCCAACATGTTGCTGTATCTTCTCTCTGTCGTGCAGTCTCCGCTGGACTTCGGTGTACACTTCTGTACTTACTAATGTTCCCATATCCCACGTTGCTGTATCTTCTCTCTGTCGTTCAGTCTCCGCTGGACTTCGGTGTACTCTTCTGTACTTCCTACTGTTCCCACATCCCACACCATGCACACGTTGTTGTACCTTCTCTCTGTCGTTCGGCCTCCGCTGGACTTCGGTGTACACTTCTGTACTGCCTACTGTTCCCATATCCCACACCGTACACACGTTGCTGTACCTTCTCTCTGTCGTTCAGCCTCCGGTGGACTTCGGTGTACACTTCTGTACTTCCTACTCTTCCAATATCCCACATGTTGCTGTATCTTCTCTCTGTCGTTCAGCCTCCGCTGGACTTCGATGTACACTTCTGTACTTCCTAATGTTCCCATATCCCACATGTTGCTGTATCTTCTCTCTGCTGTGCAGTCTCCTCTGGACTTCGGTGTACACTTTTGTACTTACTAATGTTCCCATATCCCACGTTGCTTTATCTTCTCTCTGTCGTTCAGTCTCCGCTGGACTTCGGTGTACACTTCTGTACTTCCTACTGTTCCCATATCCCACACCATGCCCACGTTGATGTACTTTCTCTCTGTCGTTCGGCCTCCGCTGGACTTCGGTGTATACTTCTGTACTGCCTACTGTTCCCATATGCCACACAATTCACACGTTGCTGTACCTTCTCTCTGTCGTTCAGCCTCCGATGGACTTCGGTGTACACTTCTGTACTTCCTAATGTTCCCATATCCCACGTTGTTGTATCTTCTCTCAGTCGTGCAGCCTCCGCTGGACTTCGGTGTACACTTATGTACTGCCTACTGTCCCCATATCCCACACCATACACACGTTGCTGTACCTTCTCTCTGTCGTTCAGCCTCCGCTGGACTTCGGTGTACACTTCTATGCTTCCTACTCTTCCCATATCCCACACCATACACACGTTGCTGTACCTTCTTTCTGTCGTTCAGCGTCCGCTGGACGTCGGTGTACACTTCTGTACTGCCTACTGTTCCCATATCCCACACCATACACACGTTGCTGTACTCTGGTAATTCGTCTCGTTCGCTTGATCTTAGAATCAATCTACTCTTGCATAGCACTCGATACTACTCTTGGATGTGACATATTTGCTACTAACTTGAACTATGAGGAGTCATAGTAATTTTCCATGTATATCGTCTTTGCCTACTGTGGAACAATTTCTAAATTGTCTGATTCTTCTTTGCGGTTTTAAAAGACCTCTACTGCTTGTCCAAACTCACGGAAATATTCCTGTTCGTACACAGCTTTGTATCTGCAATGTAACTATCCTTCATGGTCGCTGTGCCAAATCGTTCTTCCAATCTAGCAACCAGCAAGTCACAGTTATATTTTATGCTTTCAAATGAATGATTGAATTTTCTCAGTGAAAGCAAATGCTATATGTTACCATACTGAAACAATTGAAGATAGTAGAATAGAATCTCGTTCAAAATATAAGAACATTCTCTCTCTCTATCTTAAGAGTCTTACACATTGGACGTTAAACCGATGTCTCATGTCGGTGCTTGTGAACCGTGAACGTAAAAGAAACAGGAGATTCTGGAAGGTGGCTCTGTCTGTATCATTCAAATAGCAAATTTGCTATAAATCTTGTAACTTTTAACATTTTTATATTGGAATTGCTATTGTATCTGGTCATGCCTGTTGGTGAGCATAGCGGTTCGATAGGATTTGTAGTGCTAAGTACATAATTCATAGTGTTGATAGTTCGATGGTAATTTTCATTGCCACTGCGATAAAGAAATCTTTATTTAATGGAGGCAATTTGTAAAGCCGTGAGCCAAATAACAACAATGGCTGAATATGTGTGTGTGTGTTTAACGTTTATTTATCGTCGCTACCAGATGTCCATATGAGCGACGCCTCCTGAAGATATTAGTCATTTTATATTTTGGAGGATAGTGCAATGATACCGAGAGAGACCCATTACAGAGACTCCTCTGGTTCTTTTACGTGCACGGTGTAAAGCACTGACATGAGACCTCGGTTTAACGTCCCATCTGAAAGACTGTTAATTTTATTAGGGTCAGACGGGGGATCGAACCTGCGATCCCTGGATTGCTGAATATGACATAATAACACAGATATTTATTCGTTCATAGCATTAATTGGGTCATTTTTCTATGTGGCATCGTCGCATAACACATTGTTTATCGTTCAGGGCCAGTTTTATCAACGGTCGTAAGTCAGTCTTAGTTAAGATTATTGCTTAAGACCGAGTTACGCCGTCGTAACCTCTTATTTAAGACCACGGTCCGTTTTATCAACAAAGTCGCAGCTAAGATATCGTAAATAAAGTCTTAACTTTACGACTGGTTCGATGCAGTCGCAACTTCGGAAAAAGTCTTAAAAATGGCGGCCGAATCAGCAGAATCCGTGGTTCAGAGACGTGATGCAAGAATATTCAGGGCCGGTAGAGACATTGGAGACGTGTGACACCAATATCCTGGCCCGATATCGCAGGACGAGGCTATGGATTGTCTTGCTTGAGGATATGGTGGGGGAATGACTTGGACAAGGGGACGAACCACTCTCATTCGATACCCGGTTTGACCTAGGTAAAGTGAAATTGATATATTTCTAAATCTTGCATTATTAAGGTGCATATCAGTGTTATTTGCGTACACATTTCTGTACAGTAGGCCCTTATTTCTATTTTAAGATTACAAAGGACGCTACTTCCATAAGAATCTATCGCTATTTATACTACACACAAGTCATGACTTATTATGTTTTTGGAACTGAATGACGATACGTATTCTGTTTCTGAAACGCATTAACTAAGTAAATTGATACAGTGTGCAGGTAGGGAATTAAATGCTTGTGTTTATAATGTCGTCTGTTTCTTTTTAAATGCTCGTGTATTGCTACAGTATTCGTACACATAATTAAACGTCCCCACGTGACCAAATGCAAATGTTTTTCTGGACAGGCTTAGCCGACCTACAGAACCAGGTACAGTAACACCTATACCTACAAACATATTCACGCAGCTAAAGACTCGTACAAATACTCTTTCTATCATAGAGCCGTCACTCAGTGGAACATGCTACCGCCCACCATATATGCCGCAGACACAGTGGACACCTTCAAGGCCCTGATCCCTGTGTCTGTCCTCACCCCAATATATTTTGCATAAATTGCCACAATTATGTACATAGTTTTATAAAAAACACTTAAAAATATATCTAAAAATATGTCTATTCACTGTATCCTTTCTAATGAGCACTTTCTGATCAAGCACTTAACTAACACTTTTTATTACGGCGCCAGCACCTAATCTTCATAAGTGAAGGAGTGCTGTTTAAACAAAGAAGAAAGAAGAAGAAGACCAAATGCAAATGTTTTTCTAGACAGGCGACCTAAGCGGTTAACCAGTACTAAACTATGTCTGTGAGGTGACTTGCTCAATGACACTACATACGTGGACTGACCGAGTATCGAACATGGGACAGTTTGATTCCAAATCCGACACCATATGCCACGGACGCCCGGAGGAAATTGTCCTGTTCAATCTGTCACCGTACCATAACACATACTGTCCATCGAACCAGGATTGAATTGGTGAGAAGCGAGTGCCTAACTACTGTGCGAATTGGACAGCCAAAAGTAGTGTAATCCATATTACAAGATGTCATGATTGATCTTAATGCGATGATAGACACGATGAGTCGGGATGACCATAATTATATATAGATACACTGTCCAGTTTGAAATCGATCGGAATATATCGAACTCTGTGTTTACATGTATATTGGGTTACGAACTACTACCACAACCAATGACCACAAAGTTGCATTGTAATATAATTATAGTGTGTTGAAAACACTGACTGTTTTATGTATCAATAATAGTTGAAACGTTTTATTCATTTCAGATGCTTATTGATTTAGATACCTATCAAAGGGTGATGTATTGTCTAAAGTCGCAGATTTTCATGGCATCAACAAGCAGGTGAACTCTTTTCGACATGATCATTAATTGCTAAGTTTATTCGATTAGCTGTCTGATTAGCGTAGTGATTAGCACGCTCGCTTCTAGTCAATGCATTCCGGGTTCCTTACACTGACTGAGAAGTGTGTGAGATGGTACGGTGGTCCCCAAATCGGACATGTGAGTTTTCTCCGGTTATGTCCCACACAAATGACTACATAATTATACGCTTTCATCGAGAGTGCTTAATATTATAATCTTGTTTCGAAAATGTTGTAAAGTAAATAATATTTATACAGTTGATTATTCTAACATTAAAAATGAAGAACGATGTAAAAACACAAAAGTTAACCTTCTTACTTCACCATTGAGACTTTGTAGGTCTTAACCGATCATTGTGCGACACGTAGTTTTAATCTATATCTCAAGCTCATCATTTGTACATACATAACAATATCACAAGGTATAATACAAGTAAAATCATAGCATTTGGCTCTCCGATTAGCGCAGTGGTTAACGCGCTCTTTTCTCACCAATGCAACCCTCGTTTGATCCTCGGACCGGGAAGCATGTGAAATGGTATGGTTGTCGCCAGCTCGGACAGTTGGGTTTTCTCCGTGTACTGCGGTTTCCTCCCACACGAATGACCACCTATATACTCTTTCATCCGCGCCAACGAGAGTGATTAATATAAGTTGTTAGAACTTGCTTCGCAATCGTTGTAAAATAAATAAAGTTTTAAAGTTAAAAAGCATAGCCTGGGGGCAGACGTTGATATAGTTTGCCTGGTCAGTCAAATATATATATTTTAACACCGATATCATTAATTTGGCCGTATTGAGTTTCTGATAATATCAGACTGGAACCCAGGTTAGTAAAGGTACAATGCCATTTATTTTGAACTATAAGAGAAATAGTATCACGTAGTGGGGGAATACAATCAATAGAGTAGTTTTAATAACAATACAATAGTAACATAACTCTCCAAACAACAATAGGTCTACATACAAACAATATCAATATGACATTTTACTCTTTTGTGAAAATTGGTGTTCTAAATTATCAACATGTGTATGCCAACCTGGTTATATTTGCAGGCCAGCTTACACATGAACAACATAATGCTTGCCCGTTCAAATCCGATCTATTCTGTCGCCTTTTCAACCTATTGTCCTTGCGCTAATGTGTCCGGTGTATGTCTTATGTTTCCACGATGTCTGTTTATTTGACTATGTTTATGCTTGTACCATCAAGGAATCGTAATCCGACGATGACTATTGTGCCTATATGTGAAATGTTGCACAATGTCTACATTTAGCCAAGTTGTATTGTTTAATTCGCTTGAGAACCCGTTGTAAATCGTAAAAGATAATTTCTCTTTGAAAAGTTTTGGAACCATGAATCCCATCTTTAACATTGCATTCTTGTAGATTTATTTATGCGTCAAAGTTAAAAGGCACATCGTAGAACCTTGAACTATAAAGAGATCGATAATATTTGAACCGGTAAATGTATTACCGTATTAAGTTTAATAGTAGGCCATTTAATATTGCCTGTATGTCAGTTTTTTTATTAGCTGCCATGTTGTTCTATCGTTAAGTATGCTAGCGATTTTGGAACGTTCGACCAACTTTTGGGTCGCTACCCATTTTGGGTCTGGTCGCAACCAATTTTTGGTCGGTTGACCAATTTTGGGTCGGGTCGACCATATTCTCGTGTGCTATATACACGACCAATTTTGGGTCGGAGATCAATACCTACAGATCTGGGTCCCGTTTTATCAACAATGTCAGTCGCAAGTCGGTCTTATCTTAAGACGGCTACTTGCGATGTTTCCTGCGACAATCGTACGACCGTTTTATCAACACGGTCGTAAGTCTTCGGTCGCAGCTAAGATTTTCTTTCGTCGTACGACCTTAAAAACAGTGACACAGTCCGAAATGTAAACTTCCGGTGTAAGGAAATTCGCGCGCAAATGTCAACATCGGACATGTTTAAAACACGGCGCCCCTGTATATATTATTCATAACTTCTTTATTTCTTGGAATATGTTAATATTTCTTATATCGAATTAAACCTTACGCGCAGGCCTCTCCAGACATGCAATATATATTAAATCCAATATGACGTAGTTGGTCAAATCCGTAGAAGAGATTTTTTAACACGCCGGTATTGGAAAGGAAAACACGGCCACACTAAATCTTCCTTGGTACTGTGAATGTATAATCTATTTCAGTATAACTGGTATGATTCCATCGTGCAACAATATTTTAAATCTGATACGTTGTTTTCATATATTGAATTGTTAAACATTTCAGACTTTTTATTATACTTTAAATAACTTATACATCGTTTTTGCGTAAATGCAAAACAGTGCTCCCACCCCAAAACTTCTTTGCTAATAGGATTATGTTGTTAAATATTATTTAATTTTCAAGGGTATGTTCCAGATTTGTGTCTGTAAATAATGTTGAGGCCTACGGTATTTACATGTTACCACAATATCTAGTGATGTAAATACTGAATAGACTCCATTCATTAATACACACTTTTGTATCAGCATGTCTTTTTATAACGGCGATTCTAGCATATATAATATACAAATGTACAAGCTGTCATAGACTGGTCATACATTAGTCGTATATGTCTGTGTGATGAGATTAATGGATCAAATACAGACGGGTCAATAGTTCAGTGGTGAACACATTGGTCTGTAGATCCAAGGTTCGATCATCAGTCTTTAAGTCCGTGAATAACACCGTTCACGTAAAAAACCCAGATAATACTCTGGCATGGGTCTCTGTTTGTTTTGGGGGTTTAATGTATCACCAACAGCTCAAGTAATATGGTGACTTTCCAGCTATTATTGGTGGAGGAAGATCCTGGGCGCCCCTCCATACAGTATGTAAAGTGTGAAAGGTCACCTGCCTGGGTAGAACCACAAACATTCCGAATAGTTTCCTTGCACGAAATAATCCGACACCCCTGGTGAGAGTCTAAACATCAGCTGTGAGAGGCAAGTGATTCGAAGTTAACAACATTAACCAATAGACCACATACTCCGTCTCTATCACTGCAATCAATCACTCAAAAATCTAAAATGACTAATCAAGAGGCGTCGCTCATATGGGCAACCGGTAGCGACGATAATTAAGCTCAAAAACACAATAGATCAAAGACGATGATAAATGGTCGCTTTAACTACCAACTTGTTGTCAAGTTAACTTGGTCGGTAAGATATATTGAAACTAATTATAACCAATCATGGATGTTAGGAAGTAGAAATAAAACAACGGAACTATTCTAAATTTCATTATTTATAATGTCACTGCAAATATACCCCAATATAATTTTATAATACATATAGAGATACATATTGACACTTGTAACATTACTGATAATATGGGTAATGCAGTGTTTAATCCTCGCATATATGGAATAGAAGTATCATATAATTGCCAAGATGAATTGGTTTAAACAATATGTATTGCAAACCATAAAACACATATAACATACAACAACATACATAATGAAAAGGATTAAGTAGGAAGCTAAAAGAAACAATGCTTTGAATTTGTGGTACAAAGAATGTGTTTGTTGAAATGTTGGCAGCACGTACGCTTAAGGACTCGAGCAAAGTCATTTATTACGTCACATATTGTTGTCTAAGTACGATTTAGCCCCTGGCACAGTTGCATCATTTTCTATCATAAAAACACTTTTCAGCCAAAATAAAAAGAAAATTTGTTTGTTAAGTGAATGATCGAATAATACTTTACTCAAAAACATAGAAAGTTATTAATAGCACTCGTGACTAGCTTCACACTTGGTAATAATGCTTTCAATGTTCATTTGGTGAAATATTATTCGATCATACACTGAAACAAACACATATCCTCTTATAATTATATCGTAGGAACAAGAAAGAAAAAACAATAAAAAACTAGATCACATGGGCTTTTTACCCCGTTCGAGACCCCGCTATACCATACTAAAATCATAGTCTTTCAGATGAGAATTTATTTATTGTTAGCTTTATTTGTGGAAACCTTAAATTTCTTTCATAATTTTTAAAACTGTGCCGCTTGTCAAAATGAAATCTTAATAGTCTATAAAAGAAAAGTACCAAACAGTATGCATTTGTATCACCGGATAGTTGCTCAGTTTTCAAGATTTCTAAACTGTAAATATGACAGCTAAGATTAGTGTCCTTAAATCAAGTGGTGTTGACAGAGGCATGAACTGATCTGTTGAAATAGTGTTGTCCACTCTTGATTTTCTTGGCCATGCTATCACACAATCATAGATCAATAGACCATCAACTGAGCCAACTGTATTCTGTATAATATGGCACTTCCGATAAAAATCCTGCTGTACATCAATTAAAGCCATATCATCAGGGAATCTGCAAGAAATAACATATAAAAACTCTATTAACATCAAAGTTCTACATTTCTGTCTGATAAATTTGAACACTGGAATGATTGTGAACAAAATTTTGACATGCATCATTAATATTAAGCATTTGTGAGGGTGGACCTGACAGATATTAATTTTTTTAAGAACAATGTATAAGTGATTAGTACAGTGTATGTACATTAATAAGATGGATACTATTCCATAAATCTGGGTTGCTGTGACGAAACTAAATATATTTGGAGTTCGGCCTAATTCTGTTTTTGAAAAAACTATGGTTAACTTTTGTGTTTTTACATCGTTCTTCATTGTTAATGTTAGAATAATCAACTGTATACATATTATTTACTTTACAACATTTTCGAAACAAGATTATAATAGTAAGCACTCTCGTTGAAAGCGTATAATTATGTAGTAATTCGTGTGGGAAATAACCGGAGAAAACTCAAATGTCTGATTTGGGGACCACCGTACCATCTCACACACTTCTCAGTCAGTGTAAGGAACCCGGAATGCATTGACTAGAAGCGAGCGTGCTAATCACTACGCTAATCAGACAGCTAATCGAATAAACTTAGCAATTAATGATCACGTCGAAAAGAGTTCACCTACCTGTTGATGCCATGAAAATCTGCGACTTTGGACAATACATCACCCTTTGATAGGTATCTAAATCAATAAGCATCTGAAATGAACAAAACGTTTCAACTATTATTGATACATAAAGCAGTCAGTGTTTTCAACACACTATAATTATATTACAATGCAACTGTGTGGTCATTTGTTGTGGTAGTAGTTCGTAACCCAATATACATGTAAACACAGAGTTTGATATATTCCGATTGATTTCAAACTGGACAGTGTATCTATATATAATTATGGTCATCCCGACTCATCGTGTCTATCATCGCATTAAGATCAATCATGACAACTTGTAATATGGATTACACTTCTTTTGGCTGTCCAATTCGCGCAGTAGTTAGCCATGCTCGCTTCTCACCAATTCAACCCTGGTTCGATGGACAGTATGTGATATGGTACGGTGACAGATTGAACAGGACGATTTCATCCGGGTGTCCATGGCATGGTATCAGATTTGGAATCAAACTGTCCCATGTTCGATACTCGGTCAGTCCACGTATGTAGTGTCATTGAGCAAGTCACCTCACAGACATAGTTTAGTACTGGTTAACCGCTTAGGTCTGCTAAGCCTGTCCAGAAAAACATATCATACCATATCACATACTGTGACGCTTGCTTATTAGTTGAAATACTCAGTTCTTGAGGCAAATATTTGGACAAAAATATACCATATTATAGGAAATTACATTCTGTATAAATTTGCGTTTTCACTGATGTTACTTACTTTACTTGTGGTGTTGGTTTCTGTAGCGTGTGGTTGTTTTACGTGGTAGGAATGCTGGCCCTACGCACAACCTTCCTCCTTTTTCAGTCGGGCTTAGGACCGTCCATGGCGGAGTTTCACCGATGTAGTGTCGCTTTAAATATAGACTATGTTCTCTTATCGTCTGAAGTCGTCTGTAAATTGAAATATATGTTGGTGTCAAGCAAGGCGAACCACTGAGTGCCGTTTTATTTATACTATTCATCAACGATATTAATAGTAGCTCTGATATTAACAATCTAACGGACAAAGATTTAAATGAACTTGCTTTCTATATGTTGCTATTTGCTGATGATATTATTTTGTTCACAACTGACCCAGTTTCTCTACAATCGCAACTTAACAATGTTCATAATTATTCACGTGAAATAGCACTTAAAATTAATGTTACCGGTAATAAAACTAAGATATGCATTTTTGAAAACAATTGTAGAAATGTCCAATTGAATATCAATGATCAAGCTATCGAAATTATAGATAAGTTTTACTATCTTGGTGTAAATATGTTTTATAGCGGAAGCCTGTCTTATGTTGTTACTAAGCTATCTGACAAAGCACTGAGAGCTATGTCAAACCTGTTATTTATTTTTCAAAGACTACATTTTGATATTAAAGGGAAACTGATTTGTTCGATACACTGGTTCAGCCAATTATCACATACTGTGCGGGGTGTATATAGTCTTAAAGAAATAGATAAGTTACACCTTACATTTTGTAAACCTGTACTTTGTATCAAAAAGCAAACGCCGAATAGCTGTAATAGGTGAACTCGGGCGAATATCCTTTGATACGATATCTAAAGAACGTGCAATATCATATTACTTGAAAATAAAATGAAATTCCGACTCTATTATGAATAAACTCTTAGAAAAACAGTTTTCATCAATCACAGATAAAACTTAAACTAAGAATAATTGGGCTCTTAGTGTGAACAAATTATTAGACGGACTTGGTTTTAGTTATCTACAGACTGATCTTAACCCTACTATTAATTATATACCAATACTTAAATCGAGATTACGTGATCAGTTTATCCAGAGATTGCGGGAGTCTATTGAAAATATGCCCAAACTTGAGCTCTATGTACGTTTTAAAACTGATTTTGAATTAGAAAACTACTTATATAAAGTTAAAAACAACTCTCATCAGGTTATGCTATCTAGACTGAGGCTGAGTATTCATGCTTTGACTAGTGCAACTGGTCGTTACACTGATATTGATCGTGTTAATAGACTATGTTTACAATGTTGCAATACTATTGATATGTCCAATGTATAATGAAATAAGATTAAAATGTTTAGGCAGAACAAGTTGGCCTACCTTAAATAAATATGTTACTCTTATGAAAAGTAAGAATAGTAAAATATTAATAAATACTGCTAAATATATTAAGAATGTCTTTAAACTAAGAACAAATCATATGAAAACATTACGTGACTAACATTAATGAATGTATATGTATGCTATGCTATCATATTGATATGTATTATCACAAAAAGACAAATTGGTTTCGCTCTTTGCCAATATAGCTTCGTAGCTGGTTTATCGTCGCTTTAAGTAACACGATGTCAACCTATTATTAATGTCATTTGTGTATAATTAATACATTTTGTTTCTCATGCCATTCATACTATTATGTATGTATATTGTATTGTCAAAGGCAAGGTTATTGCCAATTTGCAATAACATATATTGGTATTGGTATGATAAACCGGAAACTTACGTTATTTTGATATGCAGATTATATGGAATTTGGTGCTCATGCACGTTACCGTAGAGGGATCAATCCCGATTGGGATCGATTCCATATTATTCCACTACCTTTTATGACATCATTTATAGTCATTCTTGCTCCATTTATCGCAATGTTGCATCGTTTTCTATCATAAAAAAATCATTTATTAATTTATTTATCAATTATTACTAGTAGTTGTTTGTTCGCTTCTCACCAATGCAATCAGGGTTCGATCCTCAGACCGGGTCTCACCGGGAGGTATGTGAGATGGTACGGTGGTCGCCAAATCGGACAGGTGGGTTTTCTCCGGGTACTCCGGGTTCCTCCCACACAAATGACCACACCTACGCTTTCATCCGCGCCACAGAAAGTGATTAATATAAGTTGTTAGACCTTGCTTCGCAATCGTTGTAAAAATAAATAAAGTTTAAACTTAAATGAATGATCGAATAATATTTCACTCATGAACATAGAAAGCTATTACTATCATTCGTGACTCATGATAATAACGCTTTCAATGTTCATTCGGTGAAATATAATTCGATCATTCACTAAAAACTATCAAATACTCTTCTTATTATTACCTACATATACATGAAGAGTTCAACTGAATAGACGTGACATCCCGTTAGTTATTGGGTTTGCTACTAGGACATTAAAACATATAGGGGTGAGTATTATTGCACCGGCCGCCGTTATTTAAAAATGTATTGGAATTATTGCATTGATTCAGAATGTTTTTCTTTGGGGCATTTAGAATATCAATGAGGTATGTTGAGGCGTGTTGCTCATTCATCCTTTATATATCTCTTCTCTTTCTCTATATACTTTTTGTCTTTTTTCTCATTTTCCATTTGTTGGTTTTCTTTCGGTTAATTGTTTCAAGCTCTGTACTCTTATGTATCACAACATTTATTTAGATATCATGAATTAA
The DNA here is from genome assembly GCA_014843695.1 of Archivesica marissinica. NCBI lineage: Eukaryota > Metazoa > Mollusca > Bivalvia > Venerida > Vesicomyidae > Archivesica > Archivesica marissinica. Next base: position 57,936,632 of record CM026392.1, read on the forward strand.
GCTTTGTAAGCATTAGTATTTTATATACATTTATTTTAGCTGGATTGCGAAACAAGTTCTTACAACGTATATCAATCGCTCTCGAGACCTCATTCCTGGTGTAATCCATCGCCATGAGGGAGAGAGAAGAGGCAATGTGGAATTTAAATGCCCTATGCATAACAAAAAGGATTATTGAACTGGTAAACAGTCATGCCATGACCTGTTTGTGTACATTATTTAGGAAGGAGAGGACAACCGTAAGCTGTATAGTTTTCTAGCCAATTCCTTATTTCAATTGTTGTAGATAAGCATGTCATGATCGAAAATAATATGCTTAAACCAATGAGGTATGTATACGTTGGATCATCCACAGTACAGACTGTATCAGAAAAAGAAGTATTTGTGATATTTACTTTGGATTAAAATAGGTGCCACATATCAAATATGTTTCAAAGGTGCCCAATCCAATATACACGTCACCGCCGATGCATGTGTGCGAGTGAATCTTCCAAGACGTCTATGTCAAATCTATGTTGCTGGGTAGACATCCGGGAGGAGGCATCTTCCCTGTTCGCAGGGTGACACGTCATGTTGTACTTCTTTCGAAACGGTCCTGTTTATGGCCACCTCCTTCACTGTTGGTCATCTAGCAACAGCATATGCCTTATATAATATATGCTTTGAGAATGGTATTACTCCATCATTATGGAATAGATGTATTATTAATCCAATTCCAAAGTCTACAACAGCTGATCCTACAGACCCCATGTCTTATAGAGGCATTTCTCTAGCTTGTACAACATACAAGATATACTGTAATATATTGAATGATAGATTGAGTTCTTGGGTTGAAGACAATGGCATTTTGGCAGATGAACAGAATGGTTTCCGTAAGAAGAGAAGCACTTCCGATCAAATTTCGTCTTTAGTTAATTTAGTTGAAACACGAAAGAAACTTAAGCAATGTACTTATGCAGCTTTTATAGACTTCCGTAAAGCTTACGATTTCATTAATCGTTCTAAATTATGGACACGATTAAATGATATAGGTATTTCTGGTAAAATGGTTCTAGCCATAAAGTCACTCTATTCATCTGTCGCCTCTTGTGTTAGAATTAACTCATTTAAAACAGACTGGTTTAATGTTCATTGTGGATTGAGACAAGGCTGTGTGTTATCACCTTTGTTGTTTAATTTATATATCAATGACCTAGCTGTATATCTTAAGTCCTTTGATATTGGTATTAATATAGATAATGAAAAGGTTTGCATACTCCTATATGCTGATGACATTGTTTTACTAGCTAAAGATGAATATGACTTACACATTTTGCTAAATGCTCTGAACGATTGGTGTTGTCTTAAGGACATGTCAATTAATGCCGATAAGAGTAAGATAGTGCATTTCCGTCCAGATAGCCGGGCGAGGTGTGAGCATATATTTAAATGTGGAAATGAACAGTTATCCGTTGTTGACAGATATACATACCTCGGTGTTGTTCTTCAGGAACACCTAGATTTTAATGTTACAGCTAAGATGGTTGCTCAGAGTGCAAGTCGTGCGTTAGGATTATTGATAGCTAAATGTAAAATTTCGGGAGTGGTACCGTATAATGTATTCACCAAGCTATACGACACTGTTGTTTGGCCTGTAATTGCTTATGGTGCCTCAATATGGGGGTATAAATCCTTTCCTTGTATAAATGCTGTCCAAAACCGTGCTATGCGGTTTTATCTTGGTGTCGGCAAGTATACACCCAATGCAGCCGTTTCCGGTGAAATGGGTTGGCAACCTCCCATTGTCCGTCAATGGAAAACAGTTTCTACGTTTTGGGTACGAATTTCCAATACAAATAACTCGAGATTGAACAAACGAATTGCACTTTGGGCAAACGAGAAATCTGCTTCCTGTAAAAACTGGTTCTATTTTGTTAAGAAACATTTTACGGATATTGATTTTGCAGAATTTTGTAACTTATATGCTCCAATTTCTAAGCCTCATTGTGTCGAATGTGTGGGAAAATTTGGTATGAACAAATATATAACAGATTGGTATGCCTCTATAAATAGCATTCATGGTACTACTGGACGAGGTCGTAACAAATTAAGAACGTATTGTAAGTTTAAGCATGTATTTGAACCTGAGGAATATTGTAAAATGATTTTACCTACACGACACAGGTCGGCATTTAGTAAATTTAGATGCGGTGTTGCACCAATCCGTATAGAAACCGGAAGGTATGAGAATTTAAGATTAGACGATCGTAAATGTCCCTTTTGTAATGTGATAGAAGATGAACATCACGTTTTATTGGAATGTGCCATATATAATGATCTAAGAACTTTACTATTGCAGAAGGCAATATTAGCTGACCATAATTTCTGTAATATGACAAAACGTGATCAATTTCTATTTCTATTCAGTAATCAATCAGTGATAAGACTTTGTGCCAAAACCTGTTTTAATATACTACAGCGTCGTTACTTTTACCTTTGTAAATAATGCCCTTTTTTGTGTTAATTACTATATATCTATGATTTTTACAGACTACAAGAAGCAACTGCTAATTAGGTCATTCTCGATCTGATCCTGGGTGATAACTGATTTTGTAAAATATTTCTTAATAGCGCACTAGTGCTTGTTTTTCGATTTAGTGTTTTATACCATTTTGTTTTATTTCGTATTTAAATATAAATTAGCAACTGTTTCTTGGCTTTAGAATGTAAATAAGCATTAACTAATAGTAGTGTGGGATTTTATAATGTGATATGTTTTGTTGCAATATGTCTCTTATAATTCTATTCAGAATGGCTATGTACTTTTAATCTGATTATTTATATTTGTGTTTGTATTACATGTATGTACATAGATGAGACTTTAATAAAGATTAAAACCTATAAAGCTACCACGCAGTTAGACATCAACGCGTCGCATGTCGCTTCCGGGCTACACGTGTTGATCTTCTTGATTGCTGAACAATGCTGGGAAAAGGCTGAAAGATAAAATACGATGCGCGCACACACCAGGAGAGAGTATGCTAATTTGAAGAGCCATGTGTCCTATGCTACTGCTGAGAGTTGTTCCCCGACCGCGACTTTCATGCCGTGAGGATATCGGCCTGGTTTTTTGTGTGTGTTTTACGTTTATTTATCGTCGCTACCGGTTGCCCATATGAGCGATGCCTCCTGAAGAGATTAGTTATTTTAGATATTGGAGGATAGTGCATGCTACAGACAGAGACCCATTCCAGAATCTCCTCTGGTTCTTTTACGTGCACGATGTAAAGCACCGAAACGAGACCTCGGTTTAACGTCCCATCTGAAATACTGTTAATTTTATTAGGGTCAGACGGGGGATCGAACCTGCGATCCCTGGATTACCAGTCCAGTATGTTACCACTGGACTACATATCCGACTGTGGCCTGGTTTATTATTTTAAAAGTGTGTCTTGTTTTTGCTCTCCATTTTAACAGTTAATCGTAAACCAATCAAATTGTCGCAAACATATCGGATATATTTCCCGATATAGATCGTCGTTGTTAATATTTTAACCTATGTAGAAGCCACCAAATCTTCCCGATAATTCTATATGTGACTTTATAAAATAGGACAAATCGCAAAATTAAATACGCTGACATTTCCATGTTATTTCCTCCTGCTATGTGGGGTACTTTTGTAATATTTACTTATACATTTTCCTCACACAACTTTGCTTGTATGCAGTGTAATTACACCATGTCATATATTTTTATATTAACACATTCAAGTGTAATAACACTTGGAAGGAATCTGATTGGTTGAGAGAATAATCCTTATAAGTTGTAAATTAAACTTTAAAATATGCATAAAATAAATCTTGACGCAATTATAGCGCTGATTAAAATATAAATATAACGCTGCTTTGCGTAGTGACGTCATGATAATTTGGTGCCGTCATGACAATTTGCTCTGACAGTTGCCACCAAAATGAAAGTAGCAATGTTAGTTTGTGATATGATTAAAACCCTCTTCTATAGTGAAGCCATAAAACTGTTTATTTGTTGGATGCTTAGACGGAAATCCAAGTAGTCTATACAAACAACCTTTTATATGTTTAGCTTCTACACCCCCCCTCCATCCCCCAACCTGCCCCCCACCCCCGCAACCTTCAGATAGAAAATCTTGTATTAAAAGCAAACTGTTTTTAATAGTTAACTAATTCATTTAACTACATTGTCAGAACGCTCAGTTGTACAAGAATATGATTGAAATAACATTCTTATGTAGCACATAACATAAAGATACATTGTTTTCTCTACCAATCAAAAACTAAATGTATATACTGTAGAAGGTAGGTTTATCTTGAACATGAAATATGTTTTAATGTAAATAACAAGGTTTATTTAGACTTGAGTGGTACATGTATGGATTAATCGATTGTCTCTTGTTTTTTGAAAATTACTTCGATATTAAAAACAAAGTACACATTCATAATTTAAACCAAGTACGACTCCTATTTAAAGCAACATAATTATTAGATTCACTATTATGATGCTACACACACTTTATTATGTTTTGTTTAAATTAATCATTAGTAACTGACAATTTTTTTTATATAACACAGTAAGCTTTACTAAATTGTAGATATAATTACTTTTTGTTAAATCCTAAAAAACCCATTCATCAAATATTATTTTCATATACATGTATTTCGCTGTATTAAATCATTTTGTCTTTCTTTATGCTTGCTATATGAAATACATGAATCAATATTTGTACGGGGTAGTGGGGATGGCTCTCCGACCCCACTCTCCAATGTTGACGGTGACCAATAAATGGGCAAACTTGTTTTGCTGAAATTACAACAAAAAAACCCAACATGGTAATGTGATAAAAACGGGCTTACACTCGTTTTGGAAGTTTGCTATTAAGCTCACCAAAAGCTCGCTTAATTACAAAATTCCAAAACTCGTATAATAGCATGTATGAAATCACTACTCATGTAAGATACTATATAATTATATGGACTTAACAATGAGGTACACGGATCGGTGACACAGACAATACTTGTCAGCAAAGCTGTCTCAATGTCAAGTATAATGACACGAATTAAAGCTTGTATCTGATTCACATAATCTGGTGTGATTTCTTTCATAATTATTTAGTTATATAGATTGAATGTAATGCTTCATATCATTAGTTTAATGAGCGACCTCGTCATGCTCTCATCAAAGTAAGTCATTATATATTATCCTTCTATCTCCACAATATAAATGTATGACCATGTAATATCATAATGGACGCTAAAGCGAGAACAAACAGTCACAACTCATAATGTGTATGTGTTGTGGACAAAATCTAAAAACCAACTGGCAACGTGAAGATTTAGCCTTGGCACTAGATTCTTTTTTCAGGATTGAAAATACCTAAAACCCAATTGGCAACGTGAAGATTTGGCCTTGACAATCGATTTGTTTGCAATATTGAAAAGACATAAACACCAATTGGCAGCATTAAGATTTGGCCTTGAAAATCGATTTGTTTGCAGGATAGAAAAGACATAACACCAATTGGCAGCGTGAAGATTTGGCCTTGAAAATCGATTTGTTTGCAAGATTGATAATACCGAAAACCCAATTTGCAACGTGAAGATATGGCCTTGACAATCGATTGTGTTGCAAGATAGAAAATAGTTAAAAACCAATTGGCAAAGTTAAAATTTGGCCTTCACAATCGATTTGTTTGCAAGATTAAAAAGACATAAACACCAATTGGCAGCATAAGATTTGGCCTTGACAATCGATCTTTTTGCAAGATTGAAAAGACCTAAAAACCAATTGGCAGCATTAAGATTTGGCTTGAAAAAAGATTTGGTTGCAAGATTGAAAAGACCTAAAAACCAATTGGCAGCATGAAGATTTGGCCTTGACAATCGATCTTTTTGCAAGATTGAAAAGACCTAAAAACCAATTGGCAGCATGAAGATTTGGCCTTGACAATCGATTTGTTTGCAAGATTGAAAAGACATAAACACCAATTGGCAGCATGAAGATTTGGCCTTGAAAATCGATTTGTTTACAAGATTGAAAAGACATAAACACCAATTGGCAGCATGAAGATTTGGCCTTGACAATCGATCTTTTTGCAAGATTGAAAATACATAAAAACCAATTGGCAGCATGAAGATTTGGCCTTGAAAATCGATTTGTTTGCAAGATTGAAAAGACATACAAACCAATCTGTAAAGTGAAGATTGTGCCTTGACAATGGAATTTTTTACAACATACACAATTCCTACATATTGAGTTTTAAGTCGGTAGATAATGATTACATGTTGGTATCCAATTCTTTTTCCCCAAGTTAATGAAAATAGTGTATGAATTTGCCAAATACGGTATGGGAATACTAAGATTAACTGCGAATTTAGATCACCATTTCGACACAATAACCTTTTATCTTAAACGAAATTTTCTTTTGATGTTATTCAAAATATAAATTAACTTTGATGTTACTGTGACCGTGAATTGTTTTGGCATATGGCATATAGACGATTCCATTACAGCTAATTAGACCGCCGCCATTTTGTTGTCACGTGACTGTCCGCCATGACGGGAGTGAACATTTCTTCTAATCTACTAAATTGATAATATCACCAACGCAATTGACAAAGTGAAAATCGATCCATCAATATGACACCTGAGAAGCAAATTCGTAAGTAGTTTTATTGAAACAGTGTTTATGAATGTGCCTGTGAATAGATGGTAGATAGTATAGTTTTCACTGGCCTGTAAATACTTTTTACAAACGCGTAAACAAATGAATGCAAATGGCGGATGCTGTGTAAACTTTAGTAAAGCAGTTTAATCTAAGACTAAGGTTAGTGTTGCCTTGTGCTTAAAACCTACACTGTATTTACTGTTTAGAAACATTTAATTTACAGAAATCTATATCAACAATGTCATTGCTGTTTTATTATCACGGCAATACAAGCATGATATTGAATTGTGATACGGACTGGTGACATGTACACGTACGGCCACTTCTATGATCAGTATAACATCTGATCATAAATTCATGTTGAAATGCTGGACATTTTCATGTAATTTTACTAGTGTGGAGTCCGTGGTCCAGCTGCATATTTGGAATTAAAAGGTCCCGGGTTCAATACTCGGTCAGGCCACGTATGTAGTGTCATTGAACAAGGCACCTCATACACATTACTTAGTACTGGTTAACCACTTAGGTCGGCTAAGCCTGCACAGGAAAACATGTCTAGGTCCCCGCAAGGGGTTTGGCATTTAATGGAACATACATACACAGTGTAAATTAATTTACAATAACGACGGTATGTCATCCCTTTGGTCCGCCCCCCGTGGTCGAGTGGTTACGGTCGCTGACTTGTATACCACTGTAACCTATCATCACTGATGGTTACAGGTTCGAGCCCCGCTCAGGCCATGTTTCATTTATATGAAAAAGTTGGCAGTTTCTTACGGAGGTTGGTGCACCCAAGTACTGGTTAACCGCTGGAGTCTGCCCAGGAAAGGTGTTGTTAGGTAAACTGCCCGCCGCCGATATAGCCCAAAATGGTGCTGATGCAGGCGTAAAACCCGAAATATATCATAATTCCATTCCTTTATATTGTGCTATTATTACTTTCATTATAATTGTACAGGTAGAATCTAGCTGATTTATTGTTTTTCAATTTGCAGAACTTCCACCCGATGACCTAAAGTGGGAGAAAAACAACAGCAAGTCATGGCCCAAGTTGACATACGAGGATCTTGTCGACTATCTGATACATGCCAAAGCGTATGACGGAAAGACAATGAAATCATTTAGGTCATTGTATGGGTACAATTATGTGCAAAATGGTTGGATGGGTGATGTGTGGTCCCTTGAATATAACAATGTGACATATATAAAGTCTAAAATTTCGCCAAGTCAGCCAGGTGTCGGACGTAAAGACTATAATACGTGGATTGCAGTTTCTGCGGAGTGTTCGGTTGAAACAGGACATTGTACTTGTCCAGCTGGCAATGCTCGCTCATGCAGCCATATCTCGGCCATTATTTATGCTATCACACTGGCCTGGGCAAATGGTGTCGGTGGAGAAACATGTACTGATAAACAACGTGTTTGGGGAAAAGGTGCAGCACAAGTAATGTCCCATGACATGATATCGGACATGGTGTTTGACAGACCAAGCCCATTTGAACTGAAATCACACACCAACAAGTCAAATGAAAAGATTATTACAGATATTCCCACTCCCACCCAACAGTTTCTGGATCACAGTGAATTGCAGGACTTTGCAAGAACTTCATCAGTTAAAAACATTTGGGAGTGCAAAGGAACCATGCTACACAAAATACTATATGCACCAGAAGTAAGTCGAGACACGGTGGATGAAATTCCTCACCAGGAACACAATATAGACAAGTCATTTCCTGTACAACTGCCCTTGTCATGTTCTAAATGTCAAACCTTTTATGAGAAACATGTAGTTATTCCAGAAAAAGTGAGTCACCTGGAACAAACAACCAGAAATCAGAACTCGACTTTGTTGACGGACAGTAGGCGATTAAGAATCACGAGCAGCAGAGTAAGCTCTTTGCCAAAGACACAAAGAGCTGATCCAAATAAATTTGTTACAAATCAAATCTATCCAAGTACAAATTGCAATGTTTTGCACAAAGTCAGTGTTATGCAAATTTATTGTGTGGACAACGGAAAAACAGTGTATTATAAATGTTAAGTACAGCGACGACTACATTAAAGGCATTCTTCCCCGTATCAGGGACTTTTACTTTAAGCATCTCCTTGTGAGACTGACCGATGAATTTCGGGCTGGTAGACTCAAGTTTTCTTCAGATTACAGAGCATTGTGCCATTGATACTTAAAGCAGCATAAATCAAAAACGTAAATTTACTGATGTGACATATTTGTTCGAAGAAGAACGTGTAGTAAGAATACTTATGTGAAAAATAATATTTTCAGCATGGTGCGATATTATGCCACTTTAAACAAATGTCCATGTCTGGTTCTACATTATGGAATTTTCAAGGGGACTGCACATACATTGTATTATAGCACATACATTGTACTATAGCACATACATTGTATTATAGCACATACATTGTATTATAGCACATACATTGTATTATAGCACATACATTGTATTATACACATACATTGTATTATAGCACATACATTGTATTATAGCACATACATTGTATCATACACATACATTGTATTATAGCACATACATTGTATTATAGCACATACATTGTATTATACACATACATTGTATTATAGCACATACATTGTATTATACACATACATTGTATTATAGCACATACATTGTATTATACACATACATTGTATTATAGCACATACATTGTATCATACACATACATTGTATTATAGCACATACATTGTATTATAGCACATACATTGTATTATAGCACATACATTGTATTATACACATACATTGTATTATAGCACATACATTGTATTATACACATACATTGTATTATAGCACATACATTGTATTATAGCACATACATTGTATCATACACATACATTGTATTATAGCACATACATTGTATTATAGCACATACATTGTATTATAGCACATACATTGTATCATACACATACATTGTATTATAGCACATACATTGTATTATACACATACATTGTATTATAGCACATACATTGTATTATAGCACATACATTGCATTATACATACATTGTATTATACACATACATTGTATTATACATACATTGTATTATAGCACATACATTGTATTATACACATACATTGTATTATAGCACATACATTGTATTATAGCACATACATTGTATTATAGCACATACATTGTATTATAGCACATACATTGTATTATACACATACATTGTATTATAGCACATACATTGTATTATACACATACATTGTATTATACACATACATTGTATTATACACATACATTGTATTATAGCACATACATTGTATTATAGCACATACATTGTATTATAGCACATACATTGTATTATAGCACATACATTGTATTATAGCACATACATTGTATTATAGCACATACATTGTATTATAGCACATACATTGTATTATAGCACATACATTGTATTATACACATACATTGTATTATACACATACATTGTATTATACACATACATTGTATTATACACATACATTGTATTATAGCACATACATTGTATTATAGCACATACATTGTATTATAGCACATACATTGTATTATAGCACATACATTGTATTATACACATACATTGTATTATAGCACATACATTGTATTATACACATACATTGTATTATAGCACATACATTGCATTATACATACATTGTATTATACACATACATTGTATTATACACATACATTGTATTATACACATACATTGTATTATACACATACATTGTATTATACACATACAAACATACATTGTATTATACACATACATTGTATTATAGCACATACATTGTATTATAGCACATACATTGTATTATACACATACATTGTATTATACACATACATTGTATTATAGCACATACATTGTATTATAGCACATACATTGTATTATAGCACATACATTGTATTATAGCACATACATTGTATTATAGCACATACATTGTATTATACACATACATTGTATTATACACATACATTGTATTATACACATACATTGTATTATAGCACATACATTGTATTATACACATACATTGTATTATACACATACATTGTATTATAGCACATACATTGTATTATAGCACATACATTGTATTATAGCACATACATTGTATTATAGCACATACATTGTATTATACACATACATTGTATTATAGCACATACATTGTATTATACACATACATTGTATTATAGCACATACATTGTATTATACACATACATTGTATTATAGCACATACATTGTATTATACACATACATTGTATTATACACATACATTGTATTATACACATACATTGTATTATAGCACATACATTGTATTATACACATACATTGTATTATACACATACATTGTATTATACATACATTGTATTATAGCACATACATTGTATTATAGCACATACATTGTATTATAGCACATACATTGCATTATAGCACATACATTGTATTATACACATACATTGTATTATACACATACATTGTATTATAGCACATACATTGTATTATAGCACATACATTGTATTATACACATACATTGTATTATAGCACATACATTGTATTATACACATACATTGTATTATACACATACATTGTATTATACATACATTGTATTATAGCACATACATTGTATTATAGCACATACATTGTATTATAGCACATACATTGCATTATAGCACATACATTGTATTATACACATACATTGTATTATAGCACATACATTGTATTATACGCATACATTGTATTATACACATACATTGTATTATAGCACATACATTGTATTATAGCACATACATTGTATTATACACATACATTGTATTATAGCACATACATTGTATTATACACATACATTGTATTATACACATACATTGTATTATACACATACATTGTATTATAGCACATACATTGTATTATAGCACATACATTGTATTATAGCACATACATTGTATTATAGCACATACATTGTAATTGTTGTTTACTAAAACAGCTATTATAGCATATTGCAGTTTTAATACAAACTCCTTGTATGGAAACAGTTTTAAATTTTAAACTACATGAATTTGTGATTGTTTAATTATTAATAAATGTTTCATCATACATGTACTTGTAATCTGATAATAAATATAGTACAGTGATAAATTTGTAAACTCAGTATTTAGTTCATTGTAATTTATTCGCTTTACACAAAGCTGCAACTACACGAACAGTTTTATTTGCATTTCGCAATGATTTAATACTGTATTTGGTATTTAACATTCTATAGGACTTCATTCTCATGATTGCCCTCTCAACATGAATTCTTTCTGCTGCTATTCTTCTGGAGTCGATGGTTTCCTGTTCAGACAGTTGAGATCGACCCTTCATAAATGCAGGAATGTACAATTTTACCCGTCGGCTACACATATCTTCTCCGATTGTGAAACCTCGGTCTGCCATGACTTCATCTCCTGGTAGCAAATAATCTAGAAATCCGCAATTTTTGGTAATAAAATGATCACTAGCCCTGCCTCCATACAATCCAGAGATGTACATGATATAACCACTAGCCCTGCCTCCATACAATCCAGAGATGTACATGATATAACCACTTGGAGCAATGGCAATTAAAAACTTGGCTGTGTTGTTACTTTTATAAGTACTCCAAGTCTGAGCCATTGCTGTCAATGAGAAAGGTCTCTGGATGAACATTTCTGAGCAATCAATTATACAAGATGTCCTGGGAAAAGATATACGAAATGACTGTGGTAATGTTCTTCTAATTGTATCTCTGGGTAACCAAACAACACAATGTGAAAGATGCTGGGACATAATGTCGATCCATGAATGAAACATGTTGCTGATTAGTTGGTGGGACACACCAACACGTCTGCCAATATCTTCGAATGTGAGTGCAAGCCTTAATCTCAATAGCACTGACAGGATTTGATTGGAAACACTCATTCTATATTGCAAACCTTTTCCATAAGTCGACATAGTCGATACCAATGTCAAAAACACTGAAAGGCTCAATCCTGTATAGAAACGTGCATCTGAATCGGTCTTAATGTTCTCCACACCAAATTCTGCAGATGTATGCTGAGTAGATACAGTCTTTGTTTTATGGTTATACCAGTAGTTGTGGTCTAGAGCAACTAAGTCAATTGTTTGGGTACTGCTGTCTACTAGTATTGGCTTATTACTGGTAACATTTTTACAGTAATCCGGATATTTCTGGCAACAGACGGTTACACATTGTTCACATTCCACTGTAGTTTCATCACTATAATCAATGCGGGTAGCTGTCAATTTTTCATCAGTTGAAATCATTACAGGGTCTTCTGCTTTCACTGGGGTCAATAAAGGATCAGCAAGTGATCCAGATAGTCTAGGGCTGGCAGTGTAATTCGATTCTAGATGGAGTCGTTTCAAGGGTCTGCGTCCAGGTGTTTTTGGTGTCACTGGTTGATATCCCATTTCTAATACTGGGATTGGGTTTTGTACTGTCGGACGGCCATCTATGAAGTGTTTGGAACAAACCTGAATATAGAAAATAACACCATAAAACAGATTGATACATTGTAATTCAGTACAGCAAATGCTTGAAAGTGGATATAAACTGGATTTCATTTACAATATTCGTTAGAGATATCAGTGGCTTATTCGGACCATAGCAGTGAATGATATATCGAAAACAAATCAGCCAGGGTCTGATTTGATGAGTAATGATAAAAAAAATTGCTGTCGTGACGACTTAAACGGGCTTGTTAAACAATTTGTGTACACTATTTACTAGATATAATAAATAATTTAATAATCATGTACAGCTAGTTCAACTCACCACTGACTTTGGAGGTGGAACAAAACCCTTCCTGTTGATAGATTTCAACCATTGTAGACGACTTTCCCCCGATGTCGGTATACAGTGGAATTTGAATGGTACGAGACATGCACAATCCTCGCCGTTTAAATCATTGTGAATTGGGCATGGTGAATGTTCCCAGTCATAACATCTTTTCTGATTATTGTTGCAATTAACCACAGCACACTGTCGACCACCACCGCGTTTATACGGCATTTTATACGATATTTTACTGTTTAAATGGATTATCACTATTTCATTAAGTTTTCACTTCCGTAATGGCGGACATGGAGATTGAAGAGTATTTATCAGGGGAGATCATTCATACAGTACTAAAAAATAGAATCGTCTATACTACTAAGCGACAATATGCGGAAACGGAAAAGTCTTCCAGACCAAGTATGGAGTGAAAAGAAATCTTGACAGAGCTACCGACACCACATCTGTCACTATTGCTGAGACTGTTGGTACCAGTGAAGGTCCACATACATCTGCACCAACACAGATAGACAACACTATCTACACAGGTGAATTGACATTAACTTGCTCGGGCAATATGCTCTCTTCGCATAATGTACGACATTGAAGGCCATCTGGTTCCTGTGTATATTTCAGGGTTCCAACAGCAGCCAAGGCAAGTTCTTGAAAACCAAGCACCTTGAAGGTTTATGGGACCTCGCCATAACTCCTATTAATGTCAATACCCTAAGATACGAACTATTGCAGTATACAAATGAATTGGACCTTTTGGATGGGTTTCAAAATGGGTTTAAACTACAGTATTCCAGATCAATGGTTCCTATATATTCTTCCAAGCTCAGCAAAATATGACCAAACACTACTGTGGGGAAAATTACACGAAGATTGTAAACTGGGTAGAATAATTGGACCTTTCTCATCTAGGTGAATTCCCAATTTTAGAATAAATCCTGTGGACCTCGTTCCAAAGCAAAATGGTGGATTTCGCGTGATTACAAATTTATCATTCCCGACTGGCAACAGTGTCAATGATTACATATATCCAGAGTTCAAACACGTGAAGTACTCTTCCTTTGATAATGCTGTCAATATGGTGCAAACAATTGGTACAGGTGCCTGTGTGGCCAAAGCTGATATTTCGTCAGCTTTTAATATATGCCTTTCTGGCCAGGGGATTTCGACTTGTTGGTATAAAGTCGGAGTAAGGTTATTGGATACAAAATGCTACCAAATGGTGCCTCGTGTTCTTGTTTTATTTTTGAGAGGTTTTCAACCTTTGTACAATGGCTAAGTAAAAAGAAAGCAGACTCAAACAATTATGATCATTTATTAGATGATTTCTTCATTCTTTCGGAGCTGTAAATTCTTAATGGAAAACTTCGAAAATGTATGTTCACATCTACATAATCCCTTAAATGAAGAACAGTGGCCCAGTCAAAACTATTACCTATCGTGGGCTACAGATTGACGCACTGCAACAAGCTATACGTGTACCTCACGACAAAATTGTTAAAGCTAATGACGCATTAAATACATTAATACAAAGCAAAGAAGTTAAACTCAAACAGTTGCAGACTGTTGCAGGTCTATTGAATGTTCTTTCAAAAAGCGCTACAAGTTCCGGGGAAGTCGTGATAGCGCAGTGGATGTGCGTTCGCTTCAGGTGCGAAATGTCCGGAGTTCGAGCCCCGCTGGAGCCGTTACGATTGTGCCCTTAGGCAAGGCATTTAAATTCCACGTTGCCTCTTCTCTCTCCCTCGTGGCGATGGATTCCACCAGGAATGAGGTCTCGAGAGTGATTAATATAAGTTGATATAACTTGTTTCGCAATCGAGCTAAACTAAATTTGTATAAACTAAGAAAGCGCTACAATCCGGTAAGGCATTTAGTCGTAGGTTTTGTGACAGTATGACTCTCTTCCTTTTTTTAAAACTTAATTTATTTTACAACGATTGCGAAGCAAGTCTTAACAACTTATATTAATCAATCTCGTTGGCTCGGATGAAAGCGTATATTTGGTCATTCATGTGGGAGGAAACCGCAGTACCCGGCGAAATCCTACATGTCTTATCGGGCGAACATCGTACCATCTCACATACTTCCCGGTCCGAGGATCGAACCCGGGTCGCATTGGTGAGAAACAAGCGCGATAACCACTGCGCTAATCTGACAGCCACATCTCTTGATGAAACGGCATAATTTTATTAGGGTAAACAAAGGCATGGTCGAAGATGCAGACGTGGGGTTAAAATAATTGTAAGAATTTAATGGCACCTGTATGTTTAACGAATCAGAATGGACAGACAATGTTGTCCTCGAATTATATACAGATGCTGCGGCTAAAAAGCAGTTGGGGTGTGGCTGTTATTTTAAGTGTGTTTTTATGTTTATTTATCGTCGCTACCGGTTGCCCATATGAGCGACTCCGGTGGCGTTCTGATGTGTATAAATCATAGATTCGTTAATATAAAGCTAAGATGCCGTTTAGCGGATCTATTTTGCCAGGAGACAACACTGACAAGCTTTTACAGTACTACATGTCTCGATACCGGGTGTATCGAATCTATTATTTGCTTTAATAAGAATAAGGGAAAGATAATTTGGTAATATGTAGACTATAATTAAGATGTGAAAGACATAATAGGCATGCTCGATAATGATGATAAGAAGTGTGCAACAATAAGGATTGTTGTGATAATGATAATGATAATGGAAATATAAGGATTATTGGGATAATGATAAGGATAATGGAAATATAAGGACGTCCACGATCATCATAATCATCAGTTAATTTTTAACAGCGCTCCGGACTTCTTCATATTACATTGTGAAGGAAATGACATAGGGTCAAAACCGGGGATCGAACTCAGTTGGGATTTTATGAAATTGTTGTTTGAAGGAGACGACTTGTTGAAAGCGTTATTATCAAATACCAAAATTATTTGGTCTCAGATAATACCAAGAAGGTATGTTCAATTTAATCATGTTGCTAACAAAATAAGGAAACATATTAATAGCAGCATTGGAGCCCATGGTATTCGACATGGCGGCGGCTATATCAAATATCCAAACATAGCAGAACATAGACAACTATTCTTTCTCCCAGATGACACTCATCTCATCTTAGTCCATTGGGATATGACATAATGCTAAACACACTGTCTGCAGCAATATACACGTTTGCTTGTTTAGGAGGTCATGTTTAGCCATTATATATATGAAAACGGAATACATATATAGCTTACAGAAAGACATGTTTGTTCTTACAGTCAGTTTGTTTTTAATGGCGATTAGTTTATACAAATTTATGTTAGCTCGATTGCGAAACAAGTTATTTCAACTTATATAACTCACTCTCGAGACCTCATTCCTGATGGAATCCATCGCCACGAGGGATAGAGAAGAGGCAACTGGTCAGGGCTGGTGCATCTATGCAATACAGCTTTGGCGGAGGGTCTCTCTGTTATATATTTCAGCTTACGAGGAAGATTAAAACTGGGTCATCATGGTTGGGGATAAGACGTTGGATACCAAATATACTGAACAGATTGTAGAGGATGCGCGTTCGCTTCAGGTGCGAACGTCCGGAGTTCGAGCCCCGCTTGAGCCGTTACGAGTGTGCCCTTAGGCAAGGCATTTAAATTCCACGTTGCCCCTTCTCTCTCCCTCGTGGCGATGGATTCTATCAGGAATGAGTGATTAATATAAGTTGTAATAACTTGTTTCGCAATCGAGCTCAAATGGATTTGTATAAACTTAACAGATTACATGAAATCAAATATACATTACAATTACTGTGAAAATTAACACTGTGTATCAAGAAGATGAAGTGACTCTATACAGCATACCATTGTGAGTTGCTACGGTTAACGGAGCAATAATGCGGAATGTATTAGCATACATGTGTGTATTTTCTACCGATACCGTTGTAAAATACGCTGATTTTCCATTACATATATTAGTATATTGAATTATAATATCTCGTTTTGTTTTGCTTAATATAAGCTTTATTTATTGCACAAAGATTGCGAAGCAAGTTCTAACAACTTATATTAATCACTCTCGTTGGCGCGGATGAACGCGTATATATAATTATGTGGTAATTCGTGTGGGAGGAAACCGGAGTACCCGGAGAACCCACACCAGTCCGATCTGGCGACAACCGTACCATCTCACATACTTCCCGTTCCGAGGATCGAACCCGGGTTACATTGGTGGGAAACGAGCGCGCTAGCCCCTGCGCTAATCGGACATCCTATGAATAAATAATTACATAGGAATACTTATAGAATCCCTTTTAACTGTAGCAATATATACACATTTAGCAGCTTTTTAATACCCCTAGACTGAGCTGACTTCATAATATTTGCAAACCTATCTACGTAGGCCATGTATAGTAATATATTTTAAGTAAAGCGATCTTAACCTGGAATCAAATGTACAAGCCAATAAAAAGTGATATTCGGACTCAACAACTCATTAGAAATGAGGCCTCGAGAGCGATGATTAACTTATGTTGTAAACACTTATTTGAAGCCATTTCAATTTAAAATTTTCATCCGCGCCAACGAGAGTTATTAATATAAGTTGTTAAAACTTGCTTCGCCATCGTTGTAAAATAAATAAAGATTAAATAAAATAATTTCAATGATCTTACACGCATATGATAAACGCATATTTTCTTTTATTGTTTCCACTGTCAAAATTGAAACATTAGTTTTACAAATTTATTTTATCTCGATTGTGAGACAAGTTCTTTCAACTTATATTAATCACTCTCGAGACCTCATTCCTGATGGAATCCATCGTCCCGAGGGAGAGAGAAGAGGCAATGTGGAATTTAAATGCTTTGCCTAATGGCACAATCGTAACGGCTCCAGCGGGTGTGTAACTACGGACCTGAAGCGAACACGCATCCACGACTTCCCCGGAATTTGTCAAAATTAAAATTACAGACACAGCAAGTTCATTAGAACATACTATTTTACTACTACAAGCGTGCATGCATCCACGGAGGAATACGAAACACAAGCTGTGGAATAGAAATCTCAACCTTCCACAGTTTCAAAATCTGAGAAAACTCCAGCTCCTACTACATGTTATTTGCATCAAGTCTAAATTGCTTCCGCCATATTCATGACATTTTGTCTGGCAATTACAGTATGATAGAAAAATGATTCCTCTACATCATGGTATAGATACAGTCTACATACATTATTGGAAGAAAGAAATTCCCCAATGCCCATATTTCCATATCACCTTGCTTCCAGAATGGGCGCAAAACGCTACACCAAACGTTACTACATTACTTACAGCTAGTATCAATTTAAAATCATTTCCAACAATCAATGTTGGCGTAAATGCACAGTAATTATGTTCTCATTTTTGTGTATATCCCAAGGTATGATATTTCATATACAATAACGTACAACACTTCCTTTCCGGTGCACATTTTCCCGTGGAAGGCGTGATAGCACAGTGGATGCGCGTTCGCTTCAGGTGCGAAAGGTCCGGAGTTCGAGCCCCGCTGGAGCCGTTACGAGTGTGCCCTTAGGCAAGGCATTTAAATTCCGCATTGTCTCTTCTCTCTCCTTCATGGCGATGGATTCCATCAGGAATGAGGTCTCGAGAGTGATTAATATAAGTTGAAAGAACTTGTTTCGCAATCGAGCTAAAAATCAATTTGTATAAATGTAAAAAACATTTTCCCATCGATGTCTTAGCAGAGAAGAATTTATGAAAATATGTTTTAACTTAGCAAATTGCATTCAGTAATCTTTTGCTTGCTATCAAACTGGATTGTGAATTGTTTGTGGCTCTACGTGAGTGCCGTAGGCACCTGAAATGCTGCGCACCCTGTGTGTTTCTCAGCCAATAACAGCTGGAGAGTCGACACGTGATCTCAGTTGTTGTTGCGGCTTTCGGTTGTATTTACGTAAATAGGCAGAAGTGCATCAGACTGTAGTCCCAATAAATAATATAGTTAATTTATCTTTTTTATCAATCCGTTGATATTATCCGCAGTAGTCCCGCTATCAAGCTCAAATTGATAGCCTGTTCATTCCTATTAGATGTACATTTTGTATAATTATACAATAAGGGAGTCAATTTATTTATAGAGACTTCAATTTCAAAACTAATAAGTAACCGTTTTCAACCTTACTAAATTTCGAAGAGTTTATACATTTATAATTTAGAAATTTTGTTCATTACAATTAAGCACATCAAATACTTCATATTTAGTCCGGTAATTAAAGGTGGCGATATGCAGTGAGGTTCAAACAAAGTGATGGGAAAGGTTTTTCAATGGATATGACTTCAATGATACCTCTGTAGTGTGTAAAAAAAAGTCCCACGAAATTCAGCTATGGTAAATACCTTAAAAGTGACGAAATCCAAGATGGCCGCCATCCGGATGACGGAAATAAGAAAACGGTCATAATTATGTATCTAATCATGATAAAATCAACTGTAATATGTCTATTCGTACTAGTTTCTCATGAGGCATGAGATGGACACTGTGTTGGCTTCGTAAAACCAACATGACAAAGCCAAAACAAAATGGCCGCCATATATTACTAAAAAATACTCGTTTTTCGATGTATTTGCAGTTGAACGATTCTGATTCATGAAACATGGCCACCCTATCGGACAAGTTTACCTGTGCATTGTGCATGGAGACAGTCGACATGGATAAACCTCAAGAATATTCACAATTGCGATAAAAAGGCTGCAGGACAATCAACGAATCTACGAAAGCTCGAAACATTAATATTCCCGAAATAAAGTACAATCCGAATGAACGACTCCATGTACACAAGGAGTGCAGATGCTTGCATACGCATCCAACTAGTATCAGGGCATCTCAGCAACAGAGTCCTTCAACTGGTTCCCGCCATCTATGATCGCATGCCACAGCTTTCAATTTTAAACAAAATTGTGTTCTCGAACGTTTGCGACGGTCGCATGAGTCTAGTGATGCCCTAGCTTCGGATGTCATTTCACAACTACAGTTAGCGTTAGAGACCTGGTGTGCGATGATGAAACCATATCGCACAGCCAACCTCTGGATCCTGTATATGCATCTGGTTAGCATCCTCCGATCTCTGCTCCAATCTTCCCGTGGCGGGAACTGGAAGCTCTATCTTCAATCCCTTCATGATATGCTCCCATTCCTAGCTGCTTCAGGTCATAATAACTACACCAAGCCACTCGTTCTATACTTGGAGAAGATGGAAAAGCTCGAGAAGACACACCCAGCTGTTTATAGCAAGTTCCTAGAGGGACTGTTCGTCATCCGCCACAGTGACAGTTATTGGTCCGGAATATTCAGCGACATGTGCATCGAGCAGGTACTGATGGGAAGCATTAAATCAGTTGATGGGCTTACCCGAGGACGAGGATTTCAGGAGTCAACCAGTTTGCTATGGCTGTTATCAATGCCAGCATGTGGGGAAGTCCACAAGACCCTACATAAAGTGACTGTTCTCTCACGGACTGGTGGTGATGTGGTGCACAAAGATCTTTCCCAATCAAGATTGAAGCGGGATGCAAAAGACCTCCAGACAGTCCTTGACTATCTACAAGAAAGAAAACCATTCACACAAAACAGTAAGGAACTCCACAGTCTCTCATCTGGGATCATTGGAGAAGGGTCAGTTAACGTTGACAGCGCTAAGACCATAGGGGATGCTATTCTGACCTCTATGGCAGGAAAGTCTGTCTCGCAACATAAATTTGTGAAGAAAGATCAGGTCCGTACTCTGGCTTCCTTTCTGAAGGCGAGACTATTGAGATTAATCCACATCAGCCTAATCGTTGCAGGTATCGGCAATATCGAACTCACGGAATTGTTCCAGTACGAGTTGTGTTCGTATCCCTCATCGCTGTTCGACTCCAAACTGCTTATGCGGCTTCCAGACAAAGCTGATCTCCAGAATGGCCTTGTTAAGAAGATCCCATCGTATGTTGTCTCTGACCAACCACTTGACATGCTTGAAGTGATGTATATTGTAGATGTAGGTGCAATGCTGCAGCGTATACCCTGGTCAAAGTCCACCTCATATTTCAATCTCTGCAAACTCTACATCCAGTTCATTCAGAGACATTACCAGCGCGTGCTAGTCGTGTTTGATGGCTATGGAAGTGACCCGTCTACCAAGGATGAGACTCACGAACGGCTGTCTGGAAGCGAGATGTGAGTGGATGTCGATTTCACGGACGACATGATTAACAAAATGAAGAAAAAACTTTTTCTCGCTAACTCCAAGAACAAGCAAAAGTTCATCAATAGCTTCTCGTCACAGATGGAGACAGAAAGCATCCATGTGAAGCAGTCCTCTGGAGATGCTGATAATGACATCGCAATGTCTGCATGTGCTCTCGCCCGAACGAAACCTGTGGTAGTTGTTGGTGATGACACTGACTTGCTGATAATTCTACAGCACCATTTCAACCCTGATGATGATGATTGAGCTTATTTACCCTCGCCTCCGGCGAACCATATGGGCGAGCGATTTCAACCCTGCTGAACACCGGAGTATTTATCTTCAGACCAGCTCTAAACTCATCAACATAGGTAGCCTCCACAGTTCACTGGATCCAGGCCTCAGTGAATCATTGCTCTTCATCCACGCCTTATCTGGTTGCGATACAACCTCAAGACCTTATGGAATAGGACCAGTATCTGCAATGGGGAAGTATAAAGATTTGCAAGGACCATCATCAGTGTTCATAACGCCCGAGAAAAGCCAGGTTGAAGCAGCGGGAAACATAGCACTGGCAGTGCTATATGCTTGTAAGCAGGGCACATACCTCAATCTCGAACGAGCATCCATGTTCTCTGAGAAGGTAGCTTCAAGCTCAAGCTATGTACCTCCTGAACGTCTTCTACCAACTACTGATGCTGCTAGATTTCACAGTAGAAGGGTCTACCACCAAGTACAGACCTGGTTGGGGAACAGCATGGAGGTCACTGAGTGGGGATGGTCCTACGCATGACAAGGCTATGGACTGTACTGAAACCAAATAGTTTGGAGCAGGTTGCATGCCTGCCTCCCTCCTAAAGATGATCCGGTGTAAATGCACTGGAAATTGTGGAAAGAACACATGTTCATGCAGGTAAAAATGGACTCCAGTGCACGCTTGGCTGTGGACAGTGCAAGGGCATCAATGGGCCAATTCCTGATGATTCGGACACTGACTCTGAAACTTAACGTGTTGTACTAGTATTAACAAGTTGTATACAGTATTGAACATGATAAACATATTGAACATTTTTGAAAAATGTGTCTGTTATTTTTTTCATCAGCAATATTGTACCAAGGTTTAAAACTTACCATTTAGGTCATATATGGCCGCCATTTTGTTTTTGTTTGGCTCTACGAAGCCAACACAGTGTCCATCGCATGCCTCATGAGATGCTAGTATGAATAGACATATTACACTTGATTGTATCATGATTAGGTACATAATTATGACCATTTTCCTATTTCCGTCATCCGGATGGCGGCCATCTTGGATTTCGTCAATTTTAAGGTATTTTCCATAGCTGGATTTCATGGGACTTTTTTTACACACTATAGAGGTATCATTGAAGTCATATCCATTGAAAAATCTTTCCCATCAATTTGTTTGAACCTCTTTACTTTAATTACCGGACT